>PVKM010026619.1:0-19250 GCA_004027735.1 Carollia perspicillata | reverse complement strand
AAAGAAAAAAGGAGCCCCTACCCAATGCAACAGCATGGATGGAACTGGAAAGCATTATGCTAAGTGAAATAAGCCAGGCAGTAAAGGACAAGTACCATATGATCTCACCTTTAACAGGAACCTGAGCAACTAAACAAACAAGCAAACAAAATATAGCCAAAGACATTGAAATAGAAAAGAGGATGATAGTATCCAGAGGAGAGAGGGGAGGGAATTTCAGGGAAAAAGGGAGGGGATTATAGGAACAAGTATAAAGGACACATGGACAGAAACTAGGGTGGGTGGAAAGGGGAGGGAGGGGGGAGCACTGGGGGGTGGTATGGGATGGGAGTAAAAGACAGAAAACTGTACAAAAAACAACAACAACAACAAAAAAAAGCAATCAAATCCAGACTCTGGGGCATTCTACAAGATACTTGGACTAGACTCTTTAAAAATGTCAATGTCACCATTGAATTAGATTTAAAAAAATAGTGACAGAATCCTTCTAAATAAAAATAAATAAATGAGATATTAAAATTAAATATCATATATAAACTTTGATTGAGTCTTGGATAAAAAAACATAGAAAGGGTGAATTTGAAAGAATCTGAGAAATTTTCTATGAATTTCCTATCAGAGAATACCTTATCAATGTTAAATTACTTGTTTGTGGTTTAATTATATAGGATTTGTGTTCTAGTCAAGTAGGACGATGTCCTTGTTCTTAAGATATACATGTTGAAGTGCCAGGGAATGCGGTGTCATGGTGTTTGAGTCAACTGTTCAGTGATTCGATAACAAAGTACTATGTATGGATGTCGTATGTGTATGTGTTTGTACATACAGAGACTGAGAGAGAAGAGAACGGCACAAAGTGTTAACAATTACTGAGTTTAGGTAAAGATTGCAGTTAATTATGCTACTCTATGCATTTTCTATATTTATATATAATATATACATGTACTATATATACTTCTATATTTTTAAAGTAGGAGAAAAATTTCAATGTTAGGGAATACATCAAAACATAATTTGATTTATTTCATTATAAAGATGTGATAAATGCAACACCGTTGTTGGCCTTTACCGCTTTCATCTTATGTGGTGGGAAACAGTCTTTTAATAAAAATTGTAGACAAAAAAAGCTATCAGTCTTTCAACATTCATCAAATTTATTTTTAATTGAATAACTATGAACTATATAAGAAATCAATACCATCAGCAACATTGAAAGTGAGGCAAAATAAGTATTATCTTTTATGATTATTTATATATTATTTCTCAGTCAAATATTTTCTGGTATCATTCATACTTCCAGTGATTAAAATATGGTTTTTCTATGTGGTTTGTGCAGGACATTGAGGTTTTTCATGTTCTGGTTTGATTTTATGAATTCATTAAATATGTTATGAAGCCATGAAGGGCATGAACTTCATATTTGATTATGTTCTTTGGGACTAGGCTCTGCCATTTGTAATCTTGCTAATTTTCCTCTCCAAGCCTCATTTTCCTCATCTGTAAAATAAGTAAAATAATATTACTTTATCATGTGCGGTTAGTATTAAATAGAAGTATAATGTAAAACACATAGTGCACAATGTTTAGCACATTGTACACCCTCAGGAATTGTTAATTATAATTATCAGCAATTACAAAGACATTATTTACTTTCCTTGCAGTTATAACTTAACCACTTTACACATATCCTCAGTCCTTATTCCTTTAAGACACCAGGATATTTGCTAACTCTCATCTGGTACTTGCAATAGATGTCCATGTCTAAGCAAATACCCGATGCTCTGTGTGAAAGGCAATGTTATTTAAAAGCTAACTACAAGTCACTCAGAGTTTCCCTTGCTGAATTTCCTAGCTATCGACTTCTAGAGTCTCAGATTGCACCATCGTTTCTGATCAAATATTGAACACTAAAAAGAAGGTTATTGTAGTTGTTAGAATGTAGTTAATTAAAGCAAAATGTACCCATGGAGTCGGAAGTGCTTATGCTACTTGGAAAGAGCCTGCGCAGTTCACATCCCTTCAGAGAGCACTTTTGCTTCCTGCCTGATACTCACCTAACTCAGGTCCACCCCGTGCTGAGAACCGTTACAGCCCTGGCTAGGTAAGGAGAAAGCTCACTTCAGCAAAAGGGCTGCTCAGTATCAGCCTGCTTTTTTCAGATGCTGCCCTGGACCTATTACTTGAATCCAAATTTCTTATTTTCTGTATCCTTTATCACTCTAGCCATTTATCCTGGCAACTGGATTCATGCCTACAATCTCTGTTTGGAGTTTTCTTGAAAGCCCTTCAAACAATAGAACCTCAAATCTGCCTAAGCTACCATGGAATTTGCATATCCATATCCATACTTATTGTGTCTCTGTGTGTATGTGGTTAAATAAGCTTCAGAATAAGGCAGACACTTGCTTAAGCTCATAGAATTTTTGATGAAGGAGAATCTAAGAATCTAAGTCCAGGTGTTTACTTCCCTGTGGTCTAACATTGCATTTCTTTGTGTCATAGGGCATGATAACTCATTCCCTACATAAATGTTGGCTTATAATGAAAGCCAATAGGTTTCAAATTATGATAAGTTAATTTGAATATAAATCACAATTATAAAATCTGCAGCAAGAGTGGGCATCAGAGTTTATTCGGTCCAAAATTTTCTGTTGATGATGAAACTCTATCTGTCACACCTGTGACAGAAGATCATTCAAACTTTTATTTATTGTTTTCCCAAAAGAGGCTCCTTAAACATTATCAATCAGCACATACATTGGGAGAAACTTCTATTCTTAGAGAAAAATGCTTCCCCTCGTTTTTCTCAATACATCTGCTATGGGCCTATTTTTCATTTACAGAGGCCGAATCTGCTAAATAAGGCATATGAGAGTGAAAGAATCTCAAATTATCTCTATGTATTTAGCTGGCTATCATCCATCTATGTATTAAGTTAGGTATGAAGCATAAGAGACCATAAACCCGTATATATTTAAAATAAACACTTTAAGCAGACAATACTCTAAGAACACTAGAAGATTAAGGAAACAAAAGATTTAACCATATTTAAATAAGAAACATCATAATGTATTTCTGCATCACAGCCTGCATTTGACATAAATAAATAGCTATTTCCCACTTGAAAAATATGACTACCAACTCAGCACCTTTTGTACTTTTAACTTTTTATAACCTCCCTTACCTGAGCTTCCATGTAACTTGAGTTGTAAAAATGACATTTGATTTCTGCCTGGAAATATCTGGGGAAATGCTTTCTATTAATATTGTGCTATTTCCCTTGTTTGTCAAAAAACAATAAGCTATCAGGTGTATATCTATTTTTCCCACCATTTGTAAGACATATGCCTGTCTTTGTTATTTTCAAACATAAGCATTCAATGTATTTAACGTTTATCATTATTATGGCTGTTATTTCTTTGTGTTATTACCTTATTATGAGGAAAGCCCCAAAATCCCAGAGTTTATTTATTAAAAATTCTACATTTATTCTTACATGTTTCAACTTTAGTCACCTTCAAACTACTCTCCATTTGATGCATTACATTTACTCAGACTTTTTTCCACTGCTGAAAACAGTTTTGGAACTCATAGATTTTGATGCCTTTTGGTGCTTCTGCCATTTTTGTTTCACCTCTTCCACTTTGGCAAAATGTTTATCTTTGAGGACATTTTTCATATAGTGAAACAAACAAACAAAAAAGTTGCCCAGGTGACATCGGGTGAATAGGGAGGATGAGGCATGGGGAGGAAGCCGTTTTTTTGTAAAAAACTGCTGAACACTCAGCATGGTTTGGGCAAGTGCACTCATAAATCGCCTATCACAAAACAGTGAAACACATTAAAAGAGTTTTCAAAAAAATGCACTGAAGCTGAATGCAGCCTCTCACAATAATGCCAGTGGGTTCACTAATACAGATGTGTTCCTAGAACACTCACCAATGGGGGAAGCTTGTACTACAGGGGGTCCACACTCTGGAAGATAATTCTGTTTTGGGGGTTTCCCTCCTTGCATTTGCCTCAAAATTTCTGAGGCATGATAGACACAACATTCCTAATGGGCCAGCATCAAATTAAAAGTATGAAAAGACAATCATAAAATCAAATAAAGGATATATGTTTTGTTAATGATTTTACTTTATTTATTTAGTCTTACCCAAGACATTTTTTCATTGACTTTAGAGAGAATGGAAGTGAGAGAGGAAGAGAGAGAGTGTGAGAGAAAAAGCATCAATTGGTTGCCTTCTCATAGGTGCCCTGAATGGGGATCAAACTCGCAACCTGAGTATGTGCCCTGACTAGGGATCGAACTCACAACCATTCCATCTACAGGATGATGCTCCAACCATCTGAGCCACACTGACCAGGGCTGTTTTGTTAATGATTTTAAATCAAGCCAGATAAAGCCACATGACCTGCTCCTCTAAGTTAAAGAATCCCAAGTATATCTTAAAAAATGGGTTTACCTTTACCTTTGGGATTATGAGAGCAGGAATCATTAAATGAATAATTAGAGGTAAGGACAGCTCCTATACCCAAACAGCACACCAGTTATCTTGTTCAGATGATATATTCAATATGATATACCTTTTCCTTGGCATTTCTAATGCTTTAAACTTGAAACAGCCACAGTAAAAGGTTGAGAAGAAGGAAAATGGGAAAGAAGTTGACGTATTTATTGCCCATATCATGCTAGGAAAGGCAGATAAGAATATAATAGACTTCATTGTTACCTACATTGTATCTTCTCTAAATAATGGGAAAAATCTGATACATTATAGTTACAAGCATTTTACTTATTTCTTTATTCAAAAAACCTCAGCAAAATCATACTCATTCGGAATAAAACATTCCCATCAATAGTTGCAACACGGAATGCAGAGAAGATGTAAAGTAATAAATAGGAAGTTAAGGAAAAGCTTGCCCATGTCACTGTCTCTCCCTACAAAGCAATGTGTCTGCTTTCTAATTGTGACGTAATGACACAATGGCACAATTTAACCATGTTTGAGATGCATAAATAGAAGCCGTTGACCTCCCTTATGTGGGAATATTCATTCACTACCTCATCAAAACTGTTGGTGCAATTTATTCTATTTGATTCTTACTCATTACAATTTGTTCTTGTTGTATGGTGGTTCCGATAAGACTCATTCTTGTAAAAATTTATATACTATTTAAACTGAAAAATAGTTAAGCAACATTAATGTTTGGAAATAATTATTTCATTTATTTGATTCAACCGATCATGGAGACTGGATCCCGTAAGAGACTTTTAAATGTTAAATCATCTATATTTAAAATGTTTCATATTGTAACAATATGTTATTATAGCAAAAACAAACATGCAATTCAGTAATGAGCAGGGATTAGCATATGTTCTTCCATGGCTTGCTCTTTACTTGTACAGACAATACTCGAGTCATGTACACTAAATGGGGGTTTGGAGTTTTTTCCAAAATTGAATTACAGTATATTATTATACTATCAATATTACCTTTTATATTACCATGTTTATTTATGGATAGCCCTATAAGTTAATAGATAGATGTAATTCAATATTTTTAAATTCCTTACCACATAAGAGGTCTGTCTGGAAAAGACAAACCATTGTTAATATAAATATAACAAGAATGGTTTGTACAACATTGATGTAACCTGGGAGCCAAGGGGAGTGGACTGGAATGTGCATGAATGAACAATGACAACTTCACCCTACTAGTCAGTGGTGGCAGTAGACGCTGTTGAGTGAGCATGCGTACTGTGTGGCTGTCACATTCAAACTGACTAAATGAGTAGAGCAAAAAATTTACATCACATTTTGTTTTAAGCGTGAACATTCCTCTGAGGAAAGTACCCAGATGATTCAGAAGGCTGCACCTGTGGGCAACTGGTGATTGGCAGCTTCATCACGACAGCGAGACTGCTCATGCTCTTGTCTTGTCTCATACAGAGTTTTTTGGCAAAATATCAAATCGCCCAGGTAACTCAGCCTCTCTGCAGCCCAGAATTGTTGCCCTGTGACTTCTGGATTTTCCCAAAACTAAAATCAGCTTTCAAAGGGAAGGGATTTCAGATAGTTGATGAGATTTAGGAAAATGATTCCTGATAACAATTGGGGGAACTGTGTGAGGTCCCAAGGTGCCTACTTTGAAGAGGACTAAAGTGTCATTGTCTTATGTTTCTTGTATCTTGTGTTTTCTTCAATAAGTGTCTCTATTTTTTCATGTTACATGCCTAGATACTTTCTGGACAGATTATATATATACACATAGATAAAATATTGCATTAATGATGACTTTTAAAAACTTTTTATAGTGGCTCCCCACTTCTCTCCTTCTTTCAAGCTACTTAGCCTGAGTTAACAATGCAGTGTACATACACCCATCTCTATACACAGTTACACATGTGAATCTAAGCCCCTGTTAGTGACAGTGAGGTGCAATTTATAGTAGTGAGTTCTGTAATAATTGTAACACATTCAAGCATAATTTCTTTGCTGAAGAGGCTAAACTACTAGCACCACTTTCCTGACTCTTCTGTAGCTAGTGTTGCTATGTGAGAGGGTTGTTGGTAAGTGCTGTCTTGCTAGAGTATTGCAGGGCAAAGGGAACAACCTTTTTGGAATTTGTACCTTTGGCAGCACCGCTGTGATTCTTCAAGTTCTTGATCATGTCTCTCTGCGTTGCCAGCTGAACGTTGGCAAAGGAATCAGTGGTGTGTTGGAGTCATTTCACATCAGCTGCTCAGGGCTTATTATGTGCATTTCTTCTCCACTTTGTCATGTTGGTGGATTAAAATTGGGTGTGGTGGAAGTGTTTGTACTGTTGCCTGATAGTATAAATTGTATGAGGAGATTCCTGAGCTCAGGATTTTAATTTTTTAGCTTACTCTGGTCACAGAATAAGCTATGCTCCCTCTGGAGAGGAAAAACTGAGATTTAAGTCAATCTGAACCTGAAGACTATGTAAAAAATGAATTTTGAAGTTACTAGGCAAAAAAGGATGGAGCAAAGTCCTAGTTGAGACTGAATTTATTAATATAGGTGCACTTACCAAAGACTCTGCATAAACCCAGGTTGCAAGAACAGGGTCTTCTGATTCGCTTTGTTTATTAGTCAAATCTAGATATATGGTGATCTATGATAAATAAATTTGATGTTGTATAATGGTTTTTGGTTTTACTTTAAAGCAGAACATAATTATGCTCCTATTAGATTACAGGTACACAAAGATATTCATCCTCTCAGACCACACACTCAGAGCATGAAAGTGAGACTCGGGGTGCCTGAAACCTAGCACAGCAAACTGTTGTCATTTTCTACATGTGTTCCCATGATGAGAGAAAGGTTATGATGTATCACTTAAAGAAGGAATGTGTACAAGTATGTACATGGGAATGTTATACTGGATATATCATCAGTATATATGACCCTCTTATCCACTACTTCAGTCTATTCTTTGGAAAACTCAGATAAAAAGTTCTTTGCTAAACCTTTGATAAATACACTGGAGAAGAGAGTACAAGCAGCTCAGCAAGGATCTTTAGTAACATGGAGAACATCACTCATCTGCTATAGTTTGGAAATAGGTATGAGAGATGCCGCCATTCCAATTGATTTAGTGATTTCCACTTGCATAAAGGATGCAGTGTAGGAAACCATAAGCTCTTAAGATATCAAGATCCTTTTGAGTGAATGATATACACCAATTACACTTCACGTACAGTCTTAATAATATTCTAACTACATTATGTTAATGTTCCTCTTACTCATGTTCTAAGGGTGCTTGGTCTTTATCAGAGTAACTATGCATGGGCGTAAGATAAATAAGCAAAAATTAGGGAGTGAGTAGAATATTCTGAATGCTATGGTTTTGCACTCATCAGAGGGGGTGATTATGAAATTGAACTAAATGTAATTTTCGTCCAAGCTTGCTTCACATTGGTTCCAGTGGCATCAATAAGATTAGGAAACTATCCTGTTCATCTTGTTACTGACTTATATTCTCAGTAACTAGCAGAGCACATAGAGATTTACAATAAATGGCAGTGTACTCAGCCTGCCTCTTTGAACCATGAAGCAAAGACCATCAGGATGGAAACACTCAAATGGAAACCTCCAGATCATTGTTTTTGTATCACAGTGATCAGAAGATATAGCATGTACTCTTAGACGTCAGAGAGATTGCTGTCACTATTGCAGCACTGAATTATGTAGATACAGTAATTATTTTTTTATTTATTGACTTTAGAGAGAGATGAAGGGATGAGAGAGAGAGAGAGAGAGAGAGAGAGAGAGAGAGAGAGAAGGCTTTGTAGCTCCACTTCTTTTTTTAATTATTTTATTATTATTATTATTTTATTTTTAGAGAGAGGGGAAGGGAAGGAGAAAGAGAGGGAGAGAAACATCTATGTGTGGTCGCCTCTCACATGGCCCTCACTGGGGACCTGGCCCGCAACCTAGGCATATGCCCTGACTGGGAATGGAACCTCTACCCTTTGCTTCACAGCCTGTGCTCAATCCACTGAGCTACACTAGCCAGGGCTAGATACAGTAATTACTAACACATCTAAAGTAGTGTGTTTATGTTTACAGGAGACAAGTGTTCTTTTGGAGAGCAATGTTGGCTGTTGAGAAGTTAATCAGGTATGCCCCTGATGGGGTATCCCTTATTGGAACAAACCAAGACAGTCAGGTTGTTGGCTTCCCCAGTCTCCCCTGGGCTGAAGCAGATTCAGTCAACTTATTTGTTTTTTGTTCAGATACTTAAAGCAAGTATGGACATTCTTTCTGAATACAGTCATTAGTTTCCCCAGTAGCTTCCCAGGGCTGAGTTCTTAGAGTCAGTCATATTCTGCCCACTCCTGGCACACACAACCAATCCCTTTATGGCACCCCTGTGTTCTTGTCTGGCCCAGAGCAGTAAACAGTTTATAATAGTTCTCTACCAGTACTGATGGGCACATGTTACTAAATAGGCCCAAAAACCCTTTGACAAAGGGTAGGTGAACATGTTGGTTCTAGACTTATGTTTGGAGGGAAACAGTCCTATTTTGTACAAAACAAAATGTGGTGTAATAAAAAAAATCGTCTGGCCTTTGTTCTGGGTTCCTTGGGTGGCATCTCAAAGCTTTGGACTTTCCTGAGCAAAAGGGGTGCCTTTGTTATTCATAGTGGACCCACATACTTTACACCAATGAGGTGACTTTTGGTGGACCTCTTGATATTCATGCCAAAGAGATGACTCAGGATCATGGCAGATCATGCCACAAAGACCAATCATGCGATTAGGAGGTTGGGGCTTTGAGTCTAACCCCCTTACCACCGCATAGAGGGAGTCAGGGCTAGAGATTGAGTTCAAACACACGGTCTCCCCTTCAACTATCCTGATGATTTGTTTTATATGTTATTTTCTGAAAATTATTTAATATACACAAAACAAATTTTGATACAAAACCATGTGTAGATAACACTTGCAGTTCAATCCCAGGTTAAATGATCTTAGTCAATTTATCTGTGTTCCATAGTGTATAAAATTTCAGGAAGCACTGCTGTAAGAAACTGAAAAACTGATTTATCATATAAAGAATAGCATAAATTTATGTATAATCAATTTGTTTCCTTATGTTATACAGTGGTAATTGATTTTAAATATATCAATCTATACTTAAATTAAAAAGTTCCTTGGTTGAAACCACTTTATTAGATAATATTTAGCAGTGATGAACCTTTAAAGTTATATGATTCTGTATATGTATGTGAATATATATATTTATACACACACATATATATTTACTCAGTTTTTAATAAAGAAATACCTAAAATATTTCCCAAGGTAGTAAAAATATTGTCAAGATTATGTTTTAAAAAACATTAAAAGATCAAGCCGGAGGCATAGCTTAAAGGCCCTAACATTCCCAGACAAATTGAAAATGAATGCTTAACTAGTATCTATGAGGAGGGAATGAAACTAATTTATAAATGGTTGCTAGTAGATAGCTTGAGAGAAAGAATACAAAGTAAAACTAGGAAAGTTCAACTCAATTGACGATGAAAGATTTAGGCCACCATTAGGCATGCCTTGGGACCTGCTTAGCATGCAAGTTATAGGAATAAGGTATAATTATGTCTGATAAGCGCATTAATAAACTCTGTATGTTTGCCTAAGCATTACAACTTTCTATAATAGTATAGCATTTACTGTTCCTGTAAAAATTGAAGTGATAATTGAATAGTTTTCCACATGATTCTGGAAAAGATGTGTGATTCTATATATTTTCCTGTAGTTTATTTTTCTTTTTTGAATGAATGCAGGGTGGGGCAAAAGTAGGTTTACAGGTATTCATATGGAAAATAATACAATAGTTAATAAGTTGTATGAGATTAGACTCTGTTTCACATACAACTATAAATCTACTTTTGGCCTGCAGATCCTGAATAATAAATAGCAATTAAAAAATTTATTTATTTATTTTATCTGCAGGTAAAAACTTAGTGATGAAATAATAGAATCTTAGAACTGAAAGAAATCATCTATCTTCACTCCTTAGATGGCTGACAAAGTCAAGCTGAAAATAGGCAAATTCACTTTCTTGACTGTTTAGCCTCTCTAGTTGTTGTAAAGCCTCCCTTCATGTCACTGAAAGTATCAATGAGAACAGATCTCAATCTTTTCCAGTATTCAAAAACACAGAAACAAAAGTAGTATTTACTGCACATAAACATGTGCAAGACACTGTTAAAGATGATTTATATATTTTATCTCATTTAACTTAGAAACAATACTAACATGTTGGAAAGAGCATAACTATTTTACAAAAGAGGAAATTCAGTCATCGACAGGTTATGGATAATTACCAGTTTATGTAGCTGTTAAGCAGAGACTGGACTTGAATACAGACCATCCAGCTTCCCAGATCCAATGGACTTTCTTACCACAGTTAAGCACCTTTGTATGAGCACGAGACAGTATTAGTGTGCTCCATTAGAAATATTGTAATAGTATTACTTATTCATAGGTTAAAACTCTTTCTGTTCCACTTAAGGAAACATGTGTGTATGCATTAGCTAACGTAAAATTGTAAGCCTGTGGGTGTGCGTGTGTAAAAGGCAGAGAAAGGGAGAGAGGGAGAGGGAGAGGGAGGGAGGCAGAGGTCCAAGATTTAACTTAAAATGTGGATCTATTTTTCAAAATTATAGCACATATCAGCATGAAAGTGAGGAATGTACTTGATTAGACCTCATTGGCTATGCCTGACTACTTCAAGAACAGGATTTTAAGGGTAGTGATACTTCTAAAGAGGTGATCTCAACCAAAATTGTTTATGGAAGCCAAATTTCAGTCATTTTTACTGATTCACAGAGTTCACCTTAAAGATCTCAAAGGCAGTTTCTCCACATTTCTGTTTACTTTTGTTATAATCAAAAGCCCAAGTTTCTCAAGTCACTTATTAACACAAAGACACTTACCAACTACCCATGATCTAACCTGGTCCTGTTAAACTTCATTCCCTATTAGCCCCAATTATTTCACTCTGACCTCTGTAGTTTATGACCTGTCATTATTAAAGTCGTCATGTGTCCTCAATTTATTTTATGAAAGTTTCCTTCACTTTGGGTCCAACTGAACCCTAGCTGAGTGCTGAGTCTCGACTCCCAGTGAAGCCCTCTGAAGTGGAGAATGAATTTCCCCACATCCCAACGCCTTAGACCTAGTTGCAGAGGGTGTGTCTTCTGTTGACCAAGTTGCTGTTTACAAATCACCTGGTATTGTGGTCTTGTAGTTGAGAAGAGTTTCCATATAGGAGAATTCTACACATCTGATGTACATGACTATGTGGTAATTAAATGGAATCTGTTTGTTATGGAGCAAATGTTCCCAACCACACAGTGTAATTTAATCGTCAAATGTTTCTCATGCCTTTTCATACTGATATCTTCATAAATGAAGTCTTTTTCTAAATTCCCTTTTTGTATTGTGACAGCTCACATCATGACACAGTAGGGCCAATACAATTACAATTCAGGATAGGGTGACACTATTTGACATAACCATACCACCTCACTCACTCGGTGAGTTCTAAAGAAATATGATTGTAGAGAAAGATTATTGCAACATAAAGGTATAATTCTCTATTGCAAATCCCCCAAACTCCAATAAAGACATTTTTCTTGTTTTATAATGGCAAAAGAGAAGTTTCTAGAGTAATTTTTTTCATATGCAATAAAACATTAGTAATTGCAGAATAAAATGTTGTTCTAACTATAGAACAAAGTTTTAATAATCCCAAAGAGTCAAGTTGATCAATACCAATATTATTTCAAGGACTTAGCATTTTTTCATATTCTAAGTACATCCCATTTTGAGTGTATAAACACACACAGGCACTTTCAGTTGTATATATTATTAATATAGTATATTTAATATAATTTTGTGTATATTGTAAATACATTGTATATATGTATTTAGCCACTTAACCAATTAACTCCACTCCCCTCTAGCTTACACACGTATAGTTGAATAATAGATCTTGTCAATGTCGATTCTTCCATCCTTAAAGTTCATTTTTTAAAAATATATACTTTTTATTTTTTAATTATAGTTGATGTACAATATTATATTAGGTGAACAACCCAAGGATGAGACATTTATATAACTTACAAAGTGATCATCTCAATAAATTTTGTGCCCATCTGACACCATGCATGGTTATTACAATGTTATTGACTATATTCCCTATGCTGTACATTACATCTCCATGATTACTCTGTAACTAGTAATTTGTGCTTATTAATCTCTTCACTGTTTTCATCCATGGCTCTAACCCCATTCCCTTCTGACAACCATGAAAATGATCTCTTTATGTATTAGTCCATTTCTATTCTGCATGTTTGTTTATTTTGCTTTTTTAGATTCCTCATATAAATGAACTCATGTGACACCTGCCTTTGTCTGACTTATTTCACTCAGCACAATACCCCCTAGGTCCATCCATGTTGTTGCAGATGACAAGATTTCATTACTTTTTATGGCTGCATCATATATATATATATATATATATATATATACACACATATATATATACACATATACATATATACACACATATACACACACATACATATATATACATATACACATATATATGTATATATATCCATTCATATATTGATGGACACTTAGGTTGCTTCTATATCTTGATTATTGTAAATAAAGCTATAATATAATATGAATGCATGTCTTTTCAAATTAATGTTTTGTGCTTATTTAGATAAATACCCAGGAGTCCTTCTTTGTCTTTTATTATAGCTGTTTTAAAGTTTTATTTAAAGTTTTATTTTCTCTGATATAAATATTGCAACACCCTCTTCTTTCTTTGATTGTTTTCATTTTCATAAAATATCTTTTCCAATCTCTTTATTTTCCTTCTCTGTGTCCTTGGCTCTGAAGTGAGTCTCTTGTACACAGCATATGTATGTTTTGTTATCTCTTCAGCCACCATGTATCTTTTGACTGGATCATTTAATCTATTCGCACTTTTTTCATCAGGTTAGGGAAGTTTTCCGTTATTTTTTCAAATAAGTTTTTATTTCCTTGCTTTCTCTCTTCTCCTTATGGAATTCCCATGATGCAAATGTTGGTACACTTGAAGTTGTGCTAGGAGCTCTTTAAACTATGTTAACTTTTTTTGATTTTTCCTTATTTTTGTTATTCTGATGGCATGTTTTCTCCCTGTCTTCCAAATTGCTGATTTGATCCTCTGGATCATCTACACTACTGTTGATACTTTGTAATATATTCTTCATTTACTGTTCTATGTTTTATTTCTTACTGTTTTTATGTTTTCTGTCTCCATGTTCATGTTTTTTACCACTTTGTTGATGTACTCATTAAGTTTATCTACTCTTTCCCTAAGTTCATTGAGCATCCTTACAACAAGTGTTTTGAACTTGGCATCTGTTAGATTGCTTGTCTCCATTTTATTTAGTTCTTATCCTGGAAAAAATCCAGGATTTTTTCCTGATCTTGTATTGGGGCATGTTTCTTTATCTTCTCATTTTGGATGTCTCCCTGTGTTTGTTTCTATGTATTAGCTATAGCTGCTACATATCATGGGCTTGGTAAAGTGGCCTAATGTAGTTAAGTGTTCTATAGGGCTCAGTGGCACAGCCTCCCTTGCCACTAAAGCTAGGATCTCCAGGTACATCCCAGTGTGGTCTGTGTGCACCCTCCAGTGGTAGTTGATCCTTGATTGCTGCTGGCACATTAATGGGAGGAATTGACCTTCTGGGCCAAACATCTAGGAAAATCCGTCAGGATCATATCAGCGGATCTGTTGTACAGGGCCCAGTTCCACAAAGCAGGACTCAGTTCAGCAGGGCTCTGGGGCCAACAGAGTTTGTCCCTTGAGCATGTCACTTGTGGAGGTTGACTGCTGCTCTGACGTGGTCTGAAACTTTCCACTGCACATGTTGTGTCTGTGGCCCCCTGGGAGGAGCAACCCAAGGTTAGCTGCTGCCTGTGCCTTGCCCAGGGCCAACCAGTATGATGTACAAAGTGATCTGCAGATGGTCGCTACTTGGGCTGGACTTAGAGATGCCTGGGAGAGCCCAAGCTGCAAACCAAGGCTGGATGCTGCTGGTGTTGGGCCCAGTGTCACTTATCAAGAGGTACTGGGAATACTAAAGTCAGATATTCCTTGTTTTGTGTTTTATAACTTTTGAGCGATTTTAGGAAAGTTTGTAGCATGAGCCAAGAGAGACTATTTTTATGGAAAAGCCACAGACAAGTTTGAATGGGCCCACAAATTAAGTGGTACAGGGATCTCAGGGAATCGCCAGGGCAGTGTGAACAGTATTAGCCATGTTGTTAAAGATGCAGATATGCTTCCCAGCTGTCGGCTCTGCAGGGGGAGGGTTCAGAAAAGGAAAAATGGCCTCTGCCAGCTGGAGGAGCTGTCTGCCAGACAGCTTTCTGTCTGGGAGAAAGCTGCCCCTCCAGCGTTTGCCCTGATGCTAGATAATTCAGTTCCTCCCTATATATCTCTGGGTGCCTTTTAAACTTTTGCCCTAGTGCTGGAGCTGGAGTGAATGAGTCTGAATATGTCTGTGCAGGCTTTTTATAAGAATGCCTGGGACTCTAGTATGTCCCTCACCCCCAACCCTGCTGGATTTTACAGCCAGAAGTTATGCAGACATCTCTTCCTGGTACCAGAATCCCAGGCTGGGGGGTTGCTGTGGGGATGAGAACCCTCACTCCTCTAGGGGAACCTCCATGGCCCAGATATTCCTTCCAACTTTTATCTACCACACGTTGCTGTGGGACCAACCTATCCTGCATCTGTGCCCCTCCTACCTGTCTTGATATGGCTTCTTCTTTGTATCCTTAAATATCGGCTTTCATGGGAGGACATATTATCTACTCTTCCACCTCTACTGGAAGCCCAAAGCTCATTTTTGAAATGAGAAATATATATATATATATATTTATTGTATCTATCAGTCTTACTCTCATTCTAGTTGTACTTGTACACTCTCCCTCATATTCTACAAATGAACTGGTTCTTTTTCCCTATCTATACAAGTCCTGTTGTTACCATTGATCCAATTATTGTTTTACTAATAACATTCTTCTTAACCTCTCTGGCTTTCCATTTTTTCTACCTTTAGCCCCGATTGACTCAAGTTTCATCATCTGTACATTTGTACATGAATGATAAATGAGCTTGGAGAAAATAACACATTATTTTTATTTGGTGCTATAAAAATATGATTTCTAACCCCAATGGAAAAATAATAAAGAAAAGATGTAAAACAAATAATCTTGCCTATGAATAAAGGAAACCATGGTAGTTATCAGTTACTCACTTATTTCTACATGGAATAGGAGCCAAATTATCTGCCGCAAAATAGGAAGAGTGTGGGAAATACGGTAAACAGAAAGTGGATATGGGAAAAATGGAAATTACTTTATATAAAATAGAAATTACCTTTGGCTATTTTACCTCTCTCTTCCATATGTGTGTGTGTTACTGTGTATGATACACTGGTATTTTTTGGGAGCACAGCGGAATGAAACAGACAGATGGCATTTGCTCTCAAGAAGCTTAGAATTATAGGAAAAAATAGGTATTTTGAAGGACAGGTATTATTCAAATAGTTATTTACTTACAATTGTGATAAGTGCCTCAAAGGAAAGGCTGAATATAGGAATTAGTGAGAGTATAAACTATAGATAATTGACCTATATGGAAGTAATTTTTTAAAAATGGATGAGCAAAAATTGCAGTTGTAAAAAAAACAAAAAAGTACCATGGAGCAGGAGAGAAAATATTTCAGCAATAAAATCTAACATGTATGAAGGCAATAAAACATAACAAGTTTTTCTGCAAATAACTAAGTAAACAAAAAGGGATAGTAAGCAAGAAAAAGACTTTTAAGATGAGACGGAGGTGTTTGGCAGGAGGCAAGATTTAAAGGTACCTTTAAACTACTCAGTCATTTAGAAGGGATGAAATACAGTTAAGGATTATGAGCAAGTGAGATGGAAAAATGTATGTTAGCAATTTAGTTATTCAGTGGACAATTAGTAGTGTACAGAAGATAACACTAAATAGGTAACAACTACTGACTAGGTTATTGCATTACATCAAATAAAAAATGATGGATATCTTAGAGAGTATACATAAAGATAGTGTTTCTTTTTTCCCTGTAAGTACCAGAGTCCTTGTTAACATTACTGAGTCCTTGAATAAATGAAGCCTGAAGCTGAACTAAGATATTTAATTAATAGAGCCAAGGTCTAGAGAAAATATCTTTGTAGTGGAAAAGGGAATTTCATGAAAACTGTCCAAGTACAATTTCTCAGAAAACTGGATTTATTCAAGACTTAAGATTTTTTCCTTAAGAAAATTTGAAGACTAGGAGATTCTATTCAGAGAGTGGGATGTTTTAATTAGTGGCTCTGTAGATGACAAGTGTGGGCTATTGAAATGAGTCCAGCTGCAAGAAAGGTAACTTCAGTAATAATAAAGTGGCTGAGGAAATTTGACATTTGAATTGGACAGATCATCAGGGTGAAATTTGAGCATATCTCTGATGATGGCAGAAAAACCATGGTGGGGAGGAAGAGAATAGGATTCTAGACTGAAATCTTTAAATAATGAAGAAATCTTTAAATAATAACGAAATAATGAAGAAAGGAACAAAGAAAGTTATGAAAGTAAGAAGGACAATGTAAT
The DNA here is from genome assembly GCA_004027735.1 of Carollia perspicillata. Classification (NCBI taxonomy): domain Eukaryota; kingdom Metazoa; phylum Chordata; class Mammalia; order Chiroptera; family Phyllostomidae; genus Carollia; species Carollia perspicillata. The sequence continues at coordinate 2,009 of PVKM010026619.1, read as the reverse complement.
TGTATAACCATGAGTCTCAGTGGATCAGGTGACTGACAATATAATTGAAATGACATTGGAGTCAAGACTTGGATGCAGGTGAGAGATGAAAGAGTGCACTGCTTACATTTGAGAGAGCGAAAAGTACATGATACCGATGGCAGTCAGTTGTCACTTGAAGTTCAGGAAAGGAAAGAAAATAGAGGTGGAAAAGAAAGAAGGTTTTTGAATTTTTTGCAGCAGAAATTCTGAAAGACACAAGGGATGATTTATCTAATATGGGAGGATATAGAGATTAGATATAAAGCAAGAAAAAAACAATATCGTTCTAAGGATTATAGTAGACTAGAATATAAATGCCAGGAAAGGGTGTTACTACATTAATCACTGACTCATCATCGATGCATTAGAGTTTTGGTAGATTTCTTTGTCATCATATCTTGGAGAGTTTGTATTCAGGATGAACTGCATTCTGAGAAGAAAGTCCTGCTGTTTGTTATGAAGTGAGGTATCCTTTTCTTCTGCAGCAGTTGGCATCTGCAATGGTACAGTAACTAAGAGCCCCCAAGAAAATGTGTGTTTATTAGTCACTGGAAGAAAGAAAATGTTTCTAAAGATATTAACCTTACATTTCAAAATATATTCAAATGGGATTATGAGCATTAGCACATACTGTATGAAGTCTAAATACGAAATATTATTGATATGATAAACAAATTATCCTGTCTCAACATTTATTGTTTCTCTCCTAGTGTTGGCTTATCAGAGGTCTTGGCTAACAAAGGCATCAATTTCCAATAAGAGGACTAAACAAAAAAGCACTATAGATCTTTAAAATAATACCATGAAAACATCATGCCAATAAATATTAAAATTTAACTAAAATTGATAAACTCATTTATAGTCTCTCTAGCTCATATAAATTGAATTCATGCTCAAACACTTCTCTGTAAATTTACTCTCAAGTCCTCAACTCTTCAATGCTGGATCCCCCAAAATGTAAAGAAAACATAACATAAATGTCAAACAAGTATTTTTAGAGGAGGACAAGAAAAATCTTTGTGGCTGTTTATATGTGCTTTGAATAAATGTGATATCAAAGTCTCACAAAGATTTTATAATAAAATAAATGTAGGCCAGTGTTTCTGATAAATCTAGATACAAAATTTAACTAAAATATTAGCAAATAAAACTATTGATATATAAAGATGATGATATATCTCAATTATTTTTTAAATACAAGGTTTGTATTCATTAAAAGAAAATAAGAAAAATGAATTATAGCCACAATAAATACAGAATACTCATGCATGATGAAAGCTTGGAAACCTATAAACAGAATTATTTTAACCTCATTAAATATATATATAAAATTTATGCAATTGTGTTAAAAATACATAGGGTTTTACTTGGTGAAATTTTTAAAAATTCAAAATTTGTATAGAAATTCAAATGGGCCTAGAATATCCAAGATAATCTTAAATGCAAGAAAAAGTTGAACAATAAAATACATTATAAAGCCAAAATAATTAAGATTGTAGTTTTATTAATTGGAGGATAGATAAACAGACAAATTTATAGAATACTGAACCCAGAAACACACACAGATAGTCACTTGACAGTTACTTGTAACAAAAAGAACAATATAGTACAGAACAAAATGTCTACTTTTTAAACAATTTTGCTGAATGACAAATACTTTCTTAGGCCACTGCTATATACTGTATGTAAAAATTTAATACTACATAGCTTGTAGATGTAAAGGACAATACAGCACTGATAGAAGAAGAAAACTCATTACAGACCAAATTCATGACATTTAAAATTCTTTATCTGTATGAAAAGCTGAATCACAGTGTGAGAAAATTATGTATATGCATACGAGGTCTGTCTGGAAAAAGTCCAGCCATTTTTAATATAATAAGAATGTTTGTGCAAGATTGATGCAATCTGGCAGCCAAGGAGAGTGGACTGGCATGTGCATGGCGAACAATGATGACTTCACTGTACTAGTCAGTGGGGGTGGGAGA
>PVKM010026618.1:0-19238 GCA_004027735.1 Carollia perspicillata | reverse complement strand
TGGAGGCAATAGATTCCCATGGAGACTACTACCTGTGGCTACATGGATGGTTCCCTGCACAGCCCTGGGCCGACATCCCTATCAACTACTGTGTAAGAGGTGAACCCTAGAGTTGGGGGGTGCACACCCAGCACAATTGCATGTGGTGGCCCTGTACCCCTCAGAAAACATTTTACTATTCCAGGAATGTGGAGATCATTCTCTTAAGCAAATTGAAGTAGAAAAAAAATCCCAGCACCCTGAGGCTGCTGATTGGGCAGAGAATTTGTTTCACTTTTAGGTTTGATTTTCTCCTTGCCACTAATGATTTTTTTCTTTTTAATCCCATGCTCTCCAGATAGTGTGTTTTCATAATTCACATGTCCTGGATTCACAGTGAACATTGCCTAATTCTAAAGATCCGAACCCAGGCTACTTCACCATCTGATTGAATTAAACTAATGTGTTTATTGTCTGTCCCTGCTCAGTTCTTCCTGTCTGGCCAGGCCACAGCCTGGAGGCTGTGTAATGTCCTCAGGTTGAATCTCGGATCTCTGTCTGGGTCTGAGGACACAGCCGGGAGCGGCAGGGAGTGAGGGGACACAGCACAAAACGAGGCTGAAGAGGTAGGCAGGGGTCACACCCAGAGAAATGAACCTTTGAAAGGTATTCTATTTGCACAGGAAAATCTGTATTTTGTTTTATTTTTCAGCTTCATTGACATATAGTTAACATAAAATTGCAAGGTATTTAAAGTGTACATTGTGGGGACTGGATATCTGCAGACATCGTGAAAGGGTTCCCACAGTTAGGCCAGCGAAGACATCCATCGGCTCCCATATCTGTCTTTTTCATGTGTGAGAGGAAAGCTACATGCACCCTCTCAGCAAAGTTCACTGATGCACTACAGCATTGTCAGCTGTGGCCAGCGCGTTTTACGTTAGGTCCTCAGAACTTGCTCATCTCACAGCTCAAAGTTTGTACCCTTTTAACGACCCCTCCCCATTCCCCTCACTCCCCAACCCCTGTCACTACTGTTCTACATGGTTTCTAGGAATCTGACTTTTAAAAAAAGTTCATACACGAAATATTATGCAGTATTTGTCTTTCTCTCTGGCTTATTTCACTTAGCATAATGCCCTCAAGGTCCATCCATGTTGTTGCAAATGGCAGGATTTCCTTCTACATAGCTGAATAATATATATATGTATGTATATATATGTATGTATATATATAAATATATATGATATATATATGATCTTCTTTATCCATTCATCCACTGATGGGCACTTGGCTGGTTGCCATATCTTAGCTATTGTAACGAATGCTGTTGTGAACAGAAGAGTACAGATATCTCTTCAGTAACCGAATTTCCTTTCCTTTAAATATATGCCCAGAAGTGGAATTGTTGGATCATCTGGTCGTTCTATTTTTATTTTTTGAGGAAACCCCACACTGTTCTCCATGCTGGTTGCACTGATTTACATTCCTACTAACACTGCACAAGGGTCCCTTTTCTCCACATCCTTGCTGAAAGGTTTTAAACAGGAGGCAGACTTGACTTAGTGTGAGTTTTAAAGAGATCTCTCTGGATGAGTTACAAAGAATAAGTTAGTGGGGGGCAAGTGTGAATGCAGGGAGATGAGTTGAGAGCCTATTGCCAGGTCCAGATAGAGATGGACTAGCTTGGATTAATGACAGTGAAAATAGAGACAGGTGGATGATTGAAGGATTTTGGAAATAAAATGTATGAGACTTGGTAGTGATTATACCTAGGGATTAAGGAAAAGCAAAATGTATAGGAAGACAGCTACAGATAGCTGATGTTTACTGAGATATGGGACACACTGATGGGAGGGGTGTGGAGAAGGGGAGGCAGAGAAGAGGGAGCAAGGAAAGACCACAGGTTCAGTCTGAAGTGTTTGTAATACAGTTATTCAAGTGATGATGTTGAACGAACATTAAATGCATGGTTTGAGATGTTGCAATGGTTATTGGGGCCGATACAGAGAGTACTTAATTTTTAAAAGAATGCAGTCTTTAATGAATGGGGTGGAGTGGAAAAATGTTAAAATGTAAGGTAAAAAATCCCATTTATTTATCCATCCATGCTACATTCATTAAAATAATATTCATTGAGGGCATTGCTTATAACAAAAATTTTAGGTTTTGAGTAAAGTGATGAACTAGATAAAGTCCCTACTCTCAAAGTTTCTCCTCTCAGTGGAAATAAATTCAGAATGTTGAGATTAAATGGCTCATGTTCTTTTCATAAAGGAATAAACAGATAAAATTTTGTTTTATTTTTTTAGACATTTTACATTTTGCTTTTTCTATTATTTTGTTGAACTTTTTCTAAGTGCTCTATTGGCTTCTATTTAAGTTGCTAATTAATTTCCATCAGATATTTGTATATCTGGAAATGCTGATTGATACGGTATTCTTTCATATATTCTTTCTTGAGCATTATTAGCATTAACGCCACCTAACGATACAACATACAAACAATGCATTATAGAATTATACACTCGAAACCTATGTAATTCTATTAACCAATGTCATCCCAATAAACGCAGTAAAATTTTTTTAAAAACTGAAAAATCAAACTCACCTAAATATTACTCACTAGATGAAGCAATACGTCACAAGGAGAGGCTTTATTTGTATGTGCGTGAACCAACTTTATAACCCAAAACATATTACTGAAATATTCTTCATAAACAGTTTCACCCATGTAATTTTAACATATTCAATAGGGTGTGATGGAAGCAAAAAGAACACGGCCTGGCCAAGCTCAGGACCCGCCGTGCCAGACAAGCTGCAGGGAGGAGCGAGGCAGCGAAAGGGGCGCCTGGCGACCTGCGCGGAGCTGCGGGTGCTGGAGCCGATACCGGAACATCCGGACGCTCCAGGCTGGTCTGCAGCACAGTGGAGATGGAAGAACAGGAGTTTCTAGACCGCCAAGGGCGCTTCATTCTACTTTCTTAAATTACATGCTGCTTCAAAGATTTCAGAAGGAAACCATGAAATGAGGACACTAAAGAAGCAGTAACTTTTGGAGATTACTGTTAAATAACATCTTTTACCCCATGTTAATAATTTAATTTAACCACAATGTTTGTCAAATATCCCAAAGTTCCATTTTAGAAATGTTCAGAACTTCTAGATGGCGGTGTGCGTAAATGCAGAACTTGCATCTGCCCTCAACCACATTAAAATTGCAACTAAGCTACAGAACAACCATCATTCAGATCCGCCTGAAATCTAGCTGAATGGATGTCCCACAGCTAGAGTTTTAAATAGGAAGCCACACTGAGACTGGTAGGAGGGGTGGAGATGCAGAATGGGCTGGTCCCACACCCACGTGTGGTGGATAAAAGTTGGGAGGGTTATCTCAGCTGCAGAGATTCCCGCCCTGAGGAGTGAGGGGTTCCACCCAGCCCCACACTCGGCTCCCAGCCCAGAGTTCTGATGCCAGGGAGAGAAGTCCCTATAACTTCTGGCTATAAAAACAAGCAGGGAGTGAGGCTGAGTGAGATGGAGGGCTTCTGGAGTCCCAGGTATTCCTTTTAAAGGGCGCATGTACATACTTACTCAGAATCACTTGCTCTGAGCTCCAACATGGGGGTAGCAGCTTGAAAGTCACCAGGAACTTACAGAAGGAACTGAATTATCTGGCATCAAAGTGAGAGCTGGGGGCAGCTTTCTCCCAGACAGAAATGCTGGCAGAGGCCATTGTTCCTTTCCTGAGCCCTCTCCCTCAAAGGCAGCAGGTGGGCTCCATATCTGAGTCTACCTTCATCTGGCTCACCCTACCCTGGTGACTATCTGAGACTCTGTCCACCTAATTTGCAGGCCCGCCCAAACTGTTTCCAGTCACTTTTCCATACAAATGATCTCTCTTGGCTCATGCTTCAGATTTTTCTAAAATCTCTCAAAAAACCAGCATCTGGTCTCAGTATGCCCTACGCATCTTGCTAAGTGGCTCCAGGACCAGTGGTAGCAGCAGCTGGCCTTGGTTTGCAGCTTGGCCTCTCCTGGGCACCTCCAAACCCAGCACAAGTAGCGGCCATCTGCAGGGTGCTTTGTAGCTCATACTAGGTGGCCCCAGGGAGAACACAGATGGCAGTTGACCTTGACCTGCAACTCTCAGGAGGCCCCAGAGTGAGCACACCTGAGAACCTCTTTCTTCAGCCTCTGTTTAGCAAAGATGCATGGGTCCTAACATGTTATCTGGTGCACATGGGTGGGAACACTTAGCGATATTTACCCATTTCTAACTGGTTTACATTTTCATGTCCGTGTAATCCTCTTGTTAACATTGCTGAGAAGTGTCATCTTTCCTAATGTTTTGGATTTCCTAATGGTTTGGATAACTGGTGTTCAGTCACGTGTCAGTTAGTGTTCATTTAAGTGACCAGAAGTTGCTCGTTGCATTTTAATATAAGGAATCAGAGGTTGCACACCGGTCAGATGGGAAGGAAAGGGCGAGCCGAGAAGCCCGCTGTCAGCAGTCTCAGCCAGCAGCACTGAAGTGGGTGGTCCGCCACGGCAGGGAAGACAACACTGTCTTTCATGGGCTTCTCATCCATCGTCTGCTCAGCATCTGCAACTAGAGAACAACAGCCCCTCCTCTCCTTTGGAGCCTCCCCAAATGCCCCATTGCAATTCTCATGGCCCTGTTCTTTCCCAGTTCATGTCCTAATTTTTGTAAAAGAGGCTTGACCAAGTTCACTGTAAGTTCAGCTTTCATTGCTATCCAGGCAACTATAGGATCACATTTTGGATTTGATTTTCGGATATCTCAACCCTGCAGCTACAAGAAATAAAAGGGTCTTTCAGGACAGTCCTAAAGGCTCTTTGGTTCTCTCTCTGTGCTTGTCGAGTGAAAGGCTGTCCTTTTGTAAGCTACAGTGTTATGGATCCGGCCAGCTCCATAGTCCTTCTTGTCAAACTTCCTACTAGCACATTCACAGTCACATGGTCTTTCAACACTTAGCTTTCTATAGCCACTTAATTCCAGGCAACTAGTAGTGGAAATTTAAGCAATTATTTTGCCATTGCAGGTAATGCTCCAAAAAGTGTCACTTTTTTACTAGCAATGAGGTTATTCAGATCATACAATACATCCCAGATACTCTTCTTTGAGGTTCTGTTTTCCCGAAACTGCCGCCAATACTAAACGTTTTAAGTGCCAAAGTTTGGTCATTAAGGTAGAAGTCACTATATCTTCTGACACTGAAGGGTTTTAATACAGAGAACTGAAGATCTACAAACTCTTGAAAGGCCAGGGGGCCAGAAGCAGAGAAGCCGTTTCTGTGCAGACACCACTGTGAGTCTTACGTCTGCTGACTCCATGGGAGGGGCTGGCTAGCTACGGCCCCTGGGAAAAGGCCGCCCCCTGTTTTTGTGCAGTATGTAAGCTAAGAATGGATTTACACAGTTAAATGGTTAAAAAATGAAAAGCAGGATAATATTTTGTGATGTGATGATTGCATGGAATTCAAATTTTAGTATTAATTGGATCACAGCCAGGCTCACCTGTTTATGTATTGTGTGCGGCTGTTTGTGGACTACAGTGACAGAGTGTAATAGTTGTGAAAGAGACTGTCTGACCTAGGAAAGACTAAAATGTTTACTTGCTTTAATCTATCCCTTTATAGAAAAAGTTGGCTGATCCCTGGTTTGCATCTGACTACAACTACTTCTGGCAAATAATGGCTTCTCTTTCTCTTCTGCCTTCCAAGTCTCAAGAGAATGCCACTCATTGGCCAGTCCTCAAGTCATATGGGGAAAATAATTTTGGAGAATTTCACTCTTGGTGTCTCCTCTGAATTTCAGAGAAGCAGTAGTACTGAGTTGGCAAGTAATAATTTAGGATACTTATAATAAATAGGAAAAGACGCTTAACATCACTAGCTATAAGGGAAGTGTAAATCAAGACCACAGTGAGCTAGCACCTCACACTGCTGAAAATGGGTATTATCAATAAGAGAGAAAATGACAAGTGTTGGAGAGGATTGAAGGAAAATGGCCTTCACACCCTGCTGGTGGAAATTTAACATGCTCTGGCCACTATGGAAAACAGCATAGAAGTTCCTCAAACAATTGAAAATAGAACTAACACAGGACCCAGCCATCCTTCTTCTGAAGGAGGGATTTTTCAATCCAAAATCTTTGAAAACACTTATTTGTACAGATGTATGTATCCCTGCTGCTGTTCATTGCAGCATTATTCACATTAGCCAAGACCTGTAGACCACCTAAGAGTCTTTTGATGGATGACCGGATAAAGAAGATGGAGTACACATATACAATGGAATACTCCTCAGCCATAAAAAGAAATATTGCTCTTTGGGACAACATGGATAGATCTCGAGAGTACCATTCTAAGTGAAATAAGTCATGTGGAAAATAACAAGACCATATGGTTTCATTCGTATGTGGTAAATAAAACAGAATGCATCAAAAAAACAAACAAACTCATAGATACAGGAAACAGAATGGTGGTTAGCAGAAGGAAAGGGGTGTGAGGGAGGGGAGGATGGAGGGGGTGAAGGGGACCACATATATGGAGACAGAAGGAGACTAGACGTCTGGTGGGAGCACGTAGCAGAGTATACAGGTGCTGTATTGTAAACTGTACGACTGAAATTTATATAGTATTATTAACCCAGTGTTAATATTAACCCAGTGTTACCCCAATAACTTTAATAAAAAATAAGGAGAACAGCCATAATGTGTCTGGGGATCCCAGGACCATTTCAGGTAAAACGATTAGCTGGAAGGACTGACAGAACTCAAAAGAGAGGTTACACTCACTCTCATGATTCATTACAGGAAAGGGATGCAGGTCGAAAGGAACAAAAGAAAAGGCTCCTATGGAGAGTCCGGGAGAGACCAGATGTGAGCTTCCCAATGTCCTCTCTCAGGAGAGTGACACAGACGATGCTGCCTTCTCTATCACCCCAGTTTTACTACTTACAAGCTTGGAGGCCTTGCAGAAATTAACTTCTCTGAGTCCGTTTTTCTCACTGATTCTTTTAAAAATATATTTAAACTCTTAAACTAGGAAAGGTCCTTAGTCTTTTTTTGTATTTTACATTTAACATTTTTTAGTAAGAAATTTGGCATTTTAAAATAATGCAGGCTAGTTATTTTCTAGAATGTTCTCAATTTGTGTTTCTTTTAAGACATTAAATCTGGAGGTATGTGGTATTTGCTCTTTACTGATACTAACTGTGACTACTTGGTTAGGCTGTTTTTTGATTTCTTCAGTTGTCTAGTTACTCTTATAATTAATTTGGGGCATGCTTTCAGATTATCTTAAATGACCTATTCCTCATAAATTATCACCCTCTAGATTGATCATCAATTGGTGATTCTTGCCTGCATCCGTTTTATTCTCATGGTCACAAAATGGTGATTTCTTCCTAATTGTTTCTTGTATTTATTTTTTGTTATATTGTAAGAAAGAGCTTTCCTTGAAAAATTTCCAATAAACAGATGGGTACCAGGAAGAGCATAGATTAAGATGGAGAATGAAAAAGCCCAGGGGGTATTTGAGAGAGATCAACAGTCCAGGTTATCTGGTGTATAAAATAAATATAGGAGAGAAATAGGCTGAAAACGTTGGTCAGAGACAGATTGTGGAAGGCTTTGAAAGCCACGCTATGGCATTTGGACTTTTTTGTACTATATGTGAATTCATCGGAGGGGCGTGGCATCATTGCATTGAGAGGGCTGGAAGCGTAGTTATTTATTTCAATTTTTAATTTAAAAAATTTTTTGGCTTTCCATGGTAACTTTTTCTTTTCTTTTTTCTTGAATATATTGAGGTGACACTGGTTAACCAAATTATGCCAGTTTCAGGTGCACAATGTCACAACATATCATCTACGCACTGTATTGTGTGTCCGCCACCCCAAGTCGAGTCTCCCTCTATCACTATTTATCCCCTACCCTCTCCCCCACCCCCACCCTCCCAAGCAATCACAATACTGTTGTCCCATGTCCATGAGCTTTTCCTCTCTTTTTTCTTTTGCTCAATCCCTCTACCCCTTCCACCCAGGCCCCAATCACCCCACCGCTAACAGCTGTCAGCTTGCTCTGTGTGAGCCTGCCTCCATTTTTCTTGTTTGTTCGTTTTTCACTGATTCTTCATTAGTAGGGTTATAGTAAGTACTGAGAACTTGTAAACATGCTTAAGTCAGATTAGTGGTTAAAACATGGTAAGTATAAAAGCAAGAATTATTTTTCATATGTTCAATGATCTCACTGAAAACCTATTATTATTGTACTGATGGAAGTGAAAGAAAAAGTCGCTATTCTTAAAACTGAAGACTTTGATACACTGGCACCATGGAAAATTTATGTCAGGAGAGATGTCACTTTGTTTTGGAAAGTGCCCCAAAGGCTTCTTTGAGAGTGAAAAGTAAGGCTCTCCAGGGCTTAGCCTGCAAAGAAATCAATGAATTGTTCTGCAAAATAATGGAACGAGAAGACAGCAAGATAGGAGAGAAGGAGAAGGGAAGAGGGTTGGAATGAAAGATTAAAATGAGAAATTGACAATATTTCTTGAGAAGCTGGTTGGTACCAGATTGATAAAAGCCTTCAGTTGCACATAAATGAGTTGCCCAAGGTTGTAGAGCTAGTTAATGGCAAAGCCGGGACCAGAGATCTTTCTACAAAGCCACACTGTTTCTGTGAAGACCAAAGCTTTTATTCTAACCACTCTCAATATGAAATTATACCTGGGGATAGTATACAACTCTTTTGCTAACATTAGAGATTCTCATGAACTGCCCATTGAATATCTGGAATAATATTTCATTTCAAATAGCTGATTAAATATTTACTTGAAAAATAGAAAATAGTTTGCAGTTAAGTTTCAGGAAAGGCTTATGGGAAAATAGCCAGGAACCACAGTATCATTAACAAACATTATAAGAGAAGAAAAATAGTGCTTCATGCTTTGCTCCTTTTGGTGTTTTGTAATAAGCAACTAGTTTCTTGAGATTATTGTTATTTCTTTGAACTGATAAATGCCAATTGGTCTTCGTCAGCTGACATTTTTATGTAGTAACAGGGGAATGTAAAACTTTCTTAGCTTTTGGAAACCAGCAAAACTCAAGTTTTCCAAGTATTGATATTGAACATATTATACTTCAGTCAGGCTACAGTTTAGTCAAAGAACACATATGATAAAGAAATAAAAAAATTTGCCCTGGCTGGTGTGGCTCAGTGGGTTGTGTGCCAGCCTGCAACCAAAGGGTCACTACTGGCTCGATTCCCAGTCAGGGCGCATGTGGGGATTGCGGGCATGAGAGAGGCAACCGATCGATATTTCCCTCCCTTCTGCTCTCTCTAAAAAATAAAATTAAATAAATAAACAAATGAATGAATAAATAAAATATTTTAAAAAAGGAAATAAAGAAATTTGGAAAGCATTTTCTTTTTGCTACAATGAGCAATTCTGGCCCCTGTTCGATGTACCTGGAGTTTCTGCAAGGACCAGACTTTCAAAGCTTATATCACTAGAACTAATTCCTCGTGTTGGTCCCAAAGTAAACTGTAGATCAAGCACCATAGTAATGGTTATTCCCCTTCTTTCCAACTTGCATCCCTTGGGATTTCCTATTTTATCTTTTCACCCACTTATCCTTAACCTCTTGCTGCTCCAGGTCTCCATGATCTTGGTACCATCTTCTGTAGCTCTGGAAATCCTTCCTTTGCTTCTCTGTTTGCCTAAGGTTTGGGTGTGTAGATTAAATTATTGGTCACAATTCTTCATCTCTGTTAGTATTATACACCCTTCGCCATGGCCTCCTGGTGAAGTGACTCTGCCCCTCTGCTTGCATTTGGGCTTGGCCATCAGTCTTGCTCTGGACAATGGGATGTCAGCGGATGTGATACAAACACAGGCTTGAAGTGTGCTTGTGTGGTTAGGCTTGCTCTGTACCGCTCACATCAATGCCGTGGAGAAAACCTGTGCCAGCTGGCCCTCTGCTTTGGGAGGATGAGTGGCACAGACCTGGATCCAAACTTGCACTTGGAGCGAAGCCCAGCCAAACCCGGCTCAGGCCAGCTGACCTGTACACAGGCACACACGTGATTGCTGTTTTTGGCTATTGAGTTTTGGAGTGTTTTGTAACGGCACTGTCATCGGTGCTGACCGTTACTACAGGCAATGTCTGGACATGAAGGCAAGACAGCAAGAAAAGAGCAAACTTTCCAACATCTGCTCTCTTTTTGTCAGTGCTGTGCTGCTTTCATTGTCAAGTCAGGCAGCAGCCCACTGGTGACTGGCAATACTGAATTTGACTTACGGTGTTACTACTTACTAGCTTTGGACTAGAATTTTAGAATGTGAAAAGTGAATAGATCTATTAGGACTCATGTGAACATACAAATAATGTCAAATGTCTGGGTTCAATAAATGAGAGATATTATTACCATGGTGATGATGATCACCGTCAGTTGTAGCAGCAGCAGAAACAACAGTAACCCTGAACTCACCTTTTACCACATCTTACCCTTTCCTTCTGCCAGACATCTACCTGTGCAGCATTTTCTCACAGGGCTCTTGTGATTTCTACAAAGAAGTAGAGTGATAAAGGAAGACACCCGTGGAAGAGTTGTTTGATACTTTCTCTGAAATGTAAGATTTCTCTTCTGTTAGAGAATGAATAGTTTTCTCTTATCTTAGTGATGCAGACCTCGGCTCATGGGGCCCTCGATATTGTGGATGGGGGAGAGAAATTCACAGGGACTACTGAGTCCTGTGGAGGAAAAGGGCCAGCATGGCTTTTGCTCTCAAGGGGAGCAAAAAAGGCATAGCCTCCGCCATGACAGGCCTTTATTAGGTTTCTTAGCACATTACATGATGGACCTTATTTACTATGCACAGGTTGGCTTTAGGTAGTTACCTTTTACAGAAAACAAAGGAGCCAATGCCATTAATCACATCAGAGAAGAGGGATTTGCAAATGAAAAGGGAAAAGTAGTTGAACTGGTTACACTCCATACTGAGGAGTTTTAGAAAGGATTTTAGGAAGTTACTTTGCAGTAAATGTTTGCTGCAATTCAGGGTGAGGGAGTTTCAGCAAAAGCAAGACTCAAAGTGGCCTAGGCACATTGCAGGCCTGATTCCCCACAGGAGAACCTATCCGTGGGCATGGGTCATGTGCATCTCTGAGTGAGAGCTGGGCCTACGCCATGCAGAACGGTCTCCTACATCTTAGTCCTATCTTATATTTCTGTTTATGCTGGGCTTGGTTTAAAAAAAAGGTAAAATAAGCATTGGAAAGGATCCTTTTTATCCAGGGGAGAGAGACTCAGGCCCATATAGCCCAGGCTAGTGAAGGTCTAGAAGGAGGTGGACAAAGTTTGTAAGAAAATTAATAAAGATACTTTGCATCTCTAAAGACAGTCCTTGACTATCTGGGGAATGTCAATGGCAAGTTGTATTGTTTATTTTTAAAAGTATACTGCAACTTTACTTTTCCCTCTGGTTTTCCCAATATTCATCACAGTAAACAGCCATGGGACACCTGAAAAGGGAGTTCTACTGGGCCCAGGGGCAGAGGAGGGCAGAGGCTGGGAGTGTATAAGGGTTTTGTAGTGAGTCGAATCAAAAACGAAGGGTGTTGGCACAGAAGGGAAGGGCCGGGGCTTTTCCTGGAATAAATAATATCTGCAGGCTGGGAGGCATGACTTCTTACTAATCTCTTACTGTTACTCTCTACCTGCCCTTTCCACAAGAAGCCTGGCCCAGGCTGTAAGAGCACTCACCAAGGTATGCTCGGAAAATTAGTAGGCTCCAGATGTCTGGTTTTTTTTTTGAGTGACCAAAGAATCTCCTGGGGCCAAGCTCACCTCTGGGCACCTCTAACTTGATCTAGAAAGGCAAAAGCGAGGGGTAATTCTGAGCACTTTGTGTTGTTGGACCTTCATCTCTGTCCTTGGTCCAGTCCTTATGGACTAAGTGGTAAGTGGGATCTGAAAGAGCTATTTTATAAAGCTCTGTTAGACCTTAGGGTGCCAGGGTAAATGTCTGGAGACTTCATACCACTCTCCCAAATCAGCTTTGGCCCCTAAGGGGCTCTGCTGGGACAGTGGTGGCTGGCCTGCTGGGAGGGGGACTGTGGAAGTTGGAGGACACCAGGAGGTGAGGGGGGTAAGTTGTCAGACAGCTGGAGCAGAGGGAAGAAACCGAACAATTTCAGGGCAGCTAAATGGCCAGTGCACTCCATTTGTTTGTGGCAGGTGGAATTCTTCAGGGGAGGCAGGAAAAAGAGAAAGAACCTTATGAGGTGCACACTGATTAGTCCTCATTGTCTGGATAAGACTTTTAGGGAAGATGTAGTTTAAGTAAGTTGTCCGAGGACAGCTGGCCAGCAGGTGGCAGATGCAGGTTTAAAACTCAAACAATGTGATTCCAGAGCCCTCCCTTTCAGTCATTTCTTCGTGTGCGCCCTCCTATTTGTGGGAGCTGGAAAAACCACCGCTGGAGAATCACCAGGTGCAGTTCGCTTGCTCTGATGCGGTTTACAGGGTTGGGAATCCCCTGTTTCACAACGAAGCTCTGCGGTAGAGCCGAACACGTTCCCAGCAAAGGGCACGCATGCTCGCTCAGAAACTCCCACTGAGCGCTTTATAATTATCCCGTGGCCAGTTATCATTTTAAAAGACATTTTCTTCAGAGAATAAGCATTACACTGAGACAGGCATTAACACAACAGCAAAAGCACGTTTAGCATCTGTAATTTTTTTTGCCTGTGAAAGTCTTAGAACAACAAGTGCAACCTTCCCATCCTCAAATTTTTCCAGATGGCAAGATATCTGTAGGTGAGGGAACAGGCAGAGAACTGACTGACTTCTTGAGATAATGAAGTGAAATATGGGTGGGGTGGGGAAGGCCAGAGTGAGGATTCTATTTTTTAAAACATTTTATCTATTTATTTTTAGATGGGAAGGGAAGACGAAAGAGAGGGAGAGAACATCAATGTGTGGTTCCCTCTTGCTCACCCCCAACTGGGGGCCTGACCCACAACCCAGGCATGTGCCCTGACTGGGAATAGAGTCTGTGACCTTTCAGTTCAGGGACAATGCTCCCACAAACCGAGCTGCACACAGGCCAGAGCATGACTGTCCTATTTTTGTCAGTTGGTGCTACCTACCTAGAGAGGACCAAAGTCAAACTATGCCCAACAAAACTTAATTTATGCATTATCTTTCTTCTGCAAATTAAAATGACTTCATAACTAGACTTACAATGCTCCCACAAACCGAGCTGCACACAGGCCAGAGCATGACTGTCCTATTTTTGTCAGTTGGTGCTACCTACCTAGAGAGGACCAAAGTCAAACTATGCCCAACAAAACTTAATTTATGCATTATCTTTCTTCTGCAAATTAAAATGACTTCATAACTAGACTTTTCATCATCACATATTCCTTTAAAATATAACCATTCATTTACTTTTCAGTCAGTAAACATTTTTGAATTCCCATATTATGCCAAGAGTCAGTGGGCTAGAAGCTACTGACATAAAAAAAGAAAACACACCATCCCTGACTACTGGCTTAGAGAACTGACGTCTGGTGAAGGAGAGAGGCGAAAGGCAGATCATTATGCCAGGCAAAATGTAGGTAAAGATGCTAGGAATTATGGTACTGATTCGCGCAGGGTGTTACTGAATTACTCAAACTCGTCTCTAAGGATGGCAACACAAGTAGGTAAAAAGTTAGACACTGGTTCTGAGGCTTGAACTCCTTTTCTGAGGCTACAGGATACATAAAGGTAGCCAAGCAAAGCAGAGGCGTGGCAGTGGGAGGCAGCAGTCCATCCGCGCACAATCCACAGGGGCAGCCTGAGCAGAGGGGAAGGTTAGAAATGTCCCACTGGTGGTGGTGGTGGGTGAGGGGGTGAGCTATGAGCCACGGACAGTTAGTTGCCGGAGCTTAGGCTGGGAAGGACGAGGCTGGAACAGCAGCCAGGAGACCTGGGACCCTTGCTAGACTCTGCAGACTGGAGCCAAGGTGAGGCAAAATTTTCACTGCATTGGGGATGCGTAGAGAGCTCTTCTCAAAGTTAAACGGATTCGATGGAAGAGATGGTCCATTTTTCTGAGATTATACTATGTGTGTGTGTATGGTTTTACATTTTCTTTTATAAAAGGATTCTGATAGAAGAAGGTTTTTTAAAAAATTATCTTTCTTTAACAATGTAAATTTGGCACCTTTCTGTAAGTTTCTAATATTAAAGAAAAAATTATCCTGGTCTGCAGATTGAAGAGCCTGAGAACTACTGCTGCAGACGAGGGAGCTATCGAAGGGATGTAGCCATTGACATCACAGCTTAGTTTATGTTTTAAACAATTTCTTCAGCCGAGTGGAGAGTGAACTTGAGGGCAACGAGACCAGAGGCAGGAAGATTATTTCTGGGGTAAATGCGCTAATGTAGAGTAAACATAGCGAAGACCTGACCTAGTGCTGGGGCAGCAGGGATGACGGGGAGTAGGAAACAGATTTTAAAATGTATTTATAAGGTAAAATCAGCAGGACCTGGTGACTTAGTGAGTGGGTACAGGGCTGGGAGAGGGCTGAATATCAGTGATAGTGTTTCCTCATGGCAGACTTAGTTCTTTAACTTCATATATCTCTGTCCAATACAAGTGGCAGAAAGATGGAGGAAGACGGCCAAGTTACCTTCGTGTCAGAGCAGTTGCTCAGTTGCTTTCCAGGTAAAACCGTTTTGAAAAAAGACCCCACGGCATGGTGAGCTGTGAGTTGGGTGTGAATAGAAGTGCTTCATGAAGGGTGCCTGGTGTGGAGCAAGGTGGTGTAGAGAGGGGATTGAGTGGTCAGGCAAATATGAAGGATGTCGTGGAAGCCCAGCAGTGGCTCAGGACAGATGTGACTCATGTGTGTCATGCCTGCCCTAGTTCCTTTTTTAAAAAATGTATCTATATTTTAATTTTTTTTTCCATTACCATTTAGTCCTCTTATTCCTCACTGCCCCCTCCCCCACAATCACCACACTGCTGTCCATGTCCATGAGTCCTTTTTCCTTTTTGCTCAGTCTTTCCCCCACTACCTTCCGTTTGCCGGTAGCTGTCATCTGTTCTCTATCTATGAGTCTGTCTCTATTTTGCTGGTTAGTTCAGATTGTTCATTACATTCCACATATGGGTGGAATCATATATTTGTCTTTCTGTGACTGGCTTATTTCACTAACATAATGTTCTCCAGGTCCATCCATACTGTCCCAAAGGGTAAAACTTTTTTCTTTTTTTACAGCCAAGTAGTATTCCTTTGTATAAATGCCCCATAGTTGTTTTATTCACTCATCTATTGATGGACACTTGGGCTGCTTCCATATCTTGGTGGTTGTAAATAATGCTGCAATGAACATAGGTGAGCTTATGTCCTTTCAAATTAGTGTTTTGGATTCTTGTTGGGTACATTTGCAGAAGTGGGAACACTGGATCAAAAGGTAGTTCCATTTTTAGTTTTCTGAGGAAATTCTGAGGAAGCCACTGCTTTCCACAGTGGCTGCACCAATCTGCATTCCCATCAACAGTGCACTAGGGTTCCCCTTTCTCCACATCCTTACCAGCACTTGTTGTTTGTTGATTTGTTAATGATAGCCATTCTGACAGGTGTGAAATGATATCTCATTGTGGTTTTAATTTTCACTTCTCTGATAATTAGTGACATGGAGCATCTTTTCATATGTCTCTTGGCCATCGGTATGTCCTTTTTGGAGAAGTGTCTATTCAGGTTCTTTGCCCATTTTTTAATTGTTTGGTTTTTTTGGTGTTAAGTTTTGTAAATTCTTTATAAATTTTGGGTATTAACCTCTGATCAGATGTATCAGCAAATCTGTTCTCTCATTCTCTGGGTTGTCTTTTTATTTTGTTGATATTTTCCTTTGCTGTGCAAAACCTGATGTTGTCCACTTGTTTGGTTTTTGTTTATTCGTTTGTTTCCCTGGCCTAGGGAGGTATATCTGATAAAATATTGCTATAAGCAATGTTTGAGATTTTGCTGCCAATGTTTTCTTCTAGGATTTGTATGGTTCTGGGTCTAACATTTAAGTCTTTGATTCATTTTGAATTTATTCTTGTGTGTGGTGTAAGAAGGTGGTCTACTTTCATTTTTCTGCAGGCATGTGTCCAGTTTTCCCAACACCATTTATTGAATAAACTATTGTTAGCCCATTGTATGTGCTTGCTTCCTCTGTCGAATATTATTTGACTATAAAGTTGTGGATTTATTTCCGGTCTCTCTATTCTGTTCCATTGATCTATGTGTCTGTTTTTATGCCAGTACCATGCTGTTTTGATTTCTGTGGCCTTATCACATAGTTTGATATTAGGCAGCATGATTCCTCCAACGTCGTTCTTCTTTCTCAGATTGTTATTGCTGTGTGAGGCCTTTTGTGGTTCCATATAAATTTTCGAAATATTTATTCTAGTTCTGTGAAAAATGTCATTGAAATCTTGATACAAATTGTGTTGAATCTATACATTGCTTTGGATGGACATTTTAAGGATATTAATGCTTCATGTCCGTGAACATGGTATGTGCTTCCACTTATTTGCATCTTCTTCAGTGTCTTATAATTTAAGAGTATAGGTCTTTTGTTAGGTCTTTGGTTAGATTTATAACTAGGTATTTTATTCTTTTTGAAGTAGTTATAAATGGGATTGTTTTCTTAATTTCCCTTTCTACTAGTTCATTATTGGCATATAAAAATGCAACTGATTTCTGAATATTAATTTTGTATCCTGCTACTTTGCTGAATTCATTGATGAGTTCTATAGTTTTTTAGTGGAATCTTTGGGATTTTCTAAGTACAGTATCATGTCATGTACAAATAAAGACAGTTTTACTCCTTCCTTTCCCATTTGGATTCTTATTATTTCTTCTTCTTGTCTAAGAAGAAGAAGAAATGAGCTTATTAGTCTGATTGCTGTGTCTAGGACTTCCAGTACTATGTTGAATAAGAGAGGTGAAAGTAGACATATCTGCCTTGTTCCCAACCTTAAGGGGAACGCTTGTAGTTTTTGCCTATTGAGTATGATGCTGGCAGTGGGTTTGTCATATATGGCCTTTATTATGTTTATGTATATTCCCACTTTGCTGAGCATTTTGATCATAAATGAGTCCTGGATTTTATCAAATGCTCTTTCTGCATCTATTGATATAATTATGTGATTTCTATCCTTCATATTGTTTATGTGGTTGTCATATTTATTGCTTTGCAAATTTATACCAGTCTTGCATTTCCAGAATATGTCCCACTTGATTGTAGTGTATGATCTTTTTGATGCATTGCTGTATTTGGTTTGCTAATATTTTGTTACAGATTTTAGCATTCATATTCATCAGGAATATTGGCCTATAATTTTCTGTTTTTTCGTAGTTTCTTTATCTTGTTTTGGTATTATGATAATGCTGGTCTCATAAAACAAGCTTGGCAGCCTTCCCTCCTCTTGAGGTTTTTGAAATAGTTTGAGAAGGAGAGGTGTTAGTTCTCAGAATGCTTGATTAAATTCATCTGTGAAGGCTTCTGATCCAGGGCTTTTGTTTGTTCAGAGTTTTTTGAGTACTGCTTCAATTTCACTAGGTATAATCTGTCTATTCAGACTCTTTGATTCTTTCTTTTTCTTTTTTTAAAAATTATTTTATTGTTGTTCAATTACAGTTGTCTGCATTTTCCCCCTACCACTTCCCCCATCCCAGCCAAACCCACCTCCCTCCCTTGCTTCCACCCTCCCCTTTGGTTTTGTCCATGTGTCCTTTATAGTAGTTCCTGAAAACCCTTCCCCCCATTATCCCCATGCACCTCCCTTCTGGTTACTGTCAGATTGTTCTTAATTTCAATATCTCTGGTTATATTTTGCTTGCTTTTTTCTTTTCTTTTCTTTGATTCTTTCTGGTTTAGTTTTGGAAGAATGTATGTTTCTAGGAATTTATCCATTTTGTCCACATTGTCCAGTTCGTTGGCATCTAGTTGTTCATGATATTTTCTTACAGTTTTTTGTATTTCTTTGGTGTCAGTTGTTATTCCTGTTCTTTCATTTCTGATTTTATTTATTTGGGTCCTTTTTTTTTTCTTGATGAGTCTGGCTAAAGGTTTGTCAATCTTGTTTATCTTTTCAAAGAGCCAGCTCTTGGATTCATTGATTTTTTTATCATTTTAAAGACTATATTTCATTTATTGCTGCTCTTAACTTTATTTCTCACTTCTACTTTATTCCCTTCCACTCACTTTGTGCTTCATTGTTCTTTTTCAAGTTCCTTTAAGTGTAAAATTAGATAGTTTATTTGAGCTTTTTTTTTTGAGATAATCTTATAATGCTATGAATTCCCGTCTTAGAATTGTTTTCCCTGAGTCCCACAGATTTTGGATTGCTGTGTACTCATTTTCAGTTGTTTCAAGGTATCTTTTGATTTCTTCCCTGATCTCATTATTGATCCATTCATTGTTTAATAACATGTTATTTTGTTTCCATGTTTTTGTGTGTTCTTCAGTGTTCTTCCTGTGATTGATTTCTAGTTTCATAGCATTGTGGTCAGAGAAGATGCATGATATGATTTCAGTCCTCTTAATTTTATTGAGACTTGTTTTGTGTCCTAACATGTGGTCTATCCTAGAAAACATTCCATCTGCACTTGAAAAGTAGGCATATTTTGCTGCTTTGGGGTGAAATGCTCTGAAGATATCAATTCAATCTATTTGATCCAGTGTGTCATTTAAGGTCACTGTCTCCTTGTTGATTTTCTATCTGAATATTGAAGTCTGTCCATTGGAGTGAAGGGGATGCTAAAATCCCTGACTATGACTGTATTTCTGTGGGTCTCTTTCTTTATGTCCATCAGTATTTGCTTCACATATTTAGGTGCTCCTATGTTGGGTGCATATATGCTTACTAGGGTTATATCTTCTCGTTGGATTGTTCCCTTTATCATTATGTAGTCTCCTTCATTGTCTCTTACTATAGCCTTAATTTTAAAGTTTACTTCATTAGATATAAGTAGTGCTACTCCAGCCTTTTTTCCTTTCCATTTGCATGAAATATCTTTTTCCATCCCTTTACTTTTGTCTGTGTGTATCTTTTGATCTGGTGTGGGTCTTTTGGAGGCAGCATATATATGGGCCTTGTTTTCTTCTCCATTCAGCTAGTCTGTCTTTTGGTTGGAGCATTTAAGTCATTTATATTCAAGGTGATTATTGCTAGATACATA
>PVKM010026617.1:0-19239 GCA_004027735.1 Carollia perspicillata | reverse complement strand
TTTTCTTGTGTTTGCGGCATTTTGGTCGGGTGGCACCTGTTGCGTATGAGGGGCGGAGCCGTAGGTGTTCACCAGGGCGGCGCAGCCTAGTCGCCAAGTTGTGACGTTGTCTGTGGGGGCGGGGTCAGAGACGGAACAATGGCGCCCTTTCGCGCGCTTTCTGGAGTTTGCCCGTTCGTTCGCGCTTTCCGGAGTTTGTGTCCTCTCCGCTGTCTTCCACAAGCAAACTGGGCCCCTCTGACGCTGGCTCCCAGGTGGGAGGGCCCGCGCACACTCCGGGACCCCGCGGGTCTCCCCGGCGACCTCTCCTGTGAGGCTGGGAGCCTCTCCCGGCACCTTTCCAATAGGTGCCCTTAGGCTTTATTTCCCGTCACTGGGGCCCTGGGCTGTGCGGTCCGTCCCACTGCCCAGTCCTGCCCAGTTTATCTGCACGCGAATATGTGTCCACAGTTGGCTAACTGCCCTGTGTGCCCTGCGTGCTCTGCTCCTCTTCTCCCTGCATCTGGGGTCTGCAAGCTCCCAGCCACCTAGGGCCGCCCGGCGCTCCCGAGCCTGGCAGCCAGTTCCTTTTTCCTGCCGCTTTCTCTCTCCGCCACCTGCCTACTCCGCCCCTCTTACCGGTTGGGTTGAATGGTTGTCGACTTCCACATTTCAAATTCTCTGTGTTCTGGTTGTATTATTGTTTATAAATATTTGTTGTCCTTAATCTTGGTTGTGAGAGGAGGCACAGTGCTTCCACCTCTCTCTTTGATATTTTTATTTATAATAATTAAGATATTTATTATCAAAGCAGTGTTACAGAAAAAAATGAAAAGTGAAATACCAATCTTAATCTCAGCATTAACAGGTTGTTGAATTCCTTATTAGTCATTTTTTCCTATTCATATATAAGGTTTCATTTATTTTTTAATGGAGAATAACTTCTTTTATTTTTATTACAGCTTGCATTCAATACTCTTTTGTATTAGTTTTCAGGTGTATAGCATAGCAGACAGACATTCATATAGGTCTTTCCTCCAATAATTCATGTGCCCACCTGACACCATTGATGGTTACAATATTGATGTAACTATTGTAACTATGTTGTAACATACAATATTTTTAACTATATTCCCTATGCTTTACTTTACATCCCCATGACTATTTTGTAACTACCAATTAGTACTTCTTAATCCCATCACTTTATTTTCCCATCTTCCCAACATCCTTCCCTTCTGGTCTCCAACAGTTTGTTCTCTGTATATATAAATCTGTTTTAAATAAGGTTTATTTTTAATGGTTTAAGTTATTATATACTTAAAATGTATCATCACTACATATAACATGAGAAATATTTTTAATTTTCCTATATGGAAAAACTTGTAGGGACCTTTTAATAAATAATAATGAGAATGCTGCTTTTGTAAAAAGATACAATCTTACTCTTCTGAACTATATTAGTGGAGTGTTTTTTCTTTTTCTCCTAAGTTTCTGAGATAGTGGCATTTTTCTTACAACCAAATAAATATATATTTATAAAATGTCGAAATGCATAGAAAGTTAAACACAAATTTTTCTAACTCTGCTATTCAATGGCAGCCATTCTTAATATAGAATCTTCTTACAGTCATTATGCAGTACGTGGCATTTCAGAAGACTGAAGCTTGGCCACCTGTTACCTCTATATCCTAAGACAAGACCCTTAAGCTAATAGAGCCTCAGGTTCTTTGGCTAATGAAGATGGTACTACTGTTTATATACCAGAGTTACACTATGTGGCGCTTTGTGTATATTAGGCACCCTGTGCCTGGTATCTTTTCATCATCATTCTTGCTCTGTTTGTATGCATGTATATATGTACATGTGCTATTCACACCATATACATATATAAAATGGAGGCCGTTTATACATACATGTATTTTAGTGCATACAAATATGCACCTACATAGGTAAAATGTATGCATGCCTATGTATGTATAGACACACTATGCATGGTATTATATTTATATACATACACATGAATATGGTATTATATTTACTGTTTTGAATTCTGCTTTTGTCACTTAACAGTTGATTTAAGAGAATTTCTTCATATCATTAATGTACTTTATAAACATTTTTAGTGTTTATTATTTCTTGGTTTTATCATATGGTTTTTTTCATCATTCTTCTGTTGTTTAGCTTTATTTTTTCCAGTTGTATTGATATATAAGTGACATACAACATGGTACTAGTTTAAGATGCATAACATTGATTTGATATATATATTGCAAAATGATTACAACAGGAAGTTTAGTTAATATCCATCACCTCCCATAGTTACCATTTTTTTCTTGTGTTGCAAAGTTTTAAGATCTACTCTCTTAGCAACTTTTGAATATGCAATACAGTATTGTTCAGTATAGTCTCCGTGCTGTGCATTACATCTCCAGAACCTATTTATCTTACCAGTAGAAGCTTGTACCTTTTGATCGTATTCACTCATTTTTCTCTACCCTTACCCCCCACCACTGTCAACCACTAATGGGTTCCTGTGCTGTTATGAGCTTGTATTTTTTAGATTCTGCATGTAAGTGAGACCATACAGTATTTGTCTGTCTCTGTCAAACTTATTTTACATAAGTTTACTTATTTAAAGTTTACTTATTTATTTACTTATTTAGCATAAGGCCATCAAGGTTTATCCATGTTGTTGTAAGTGGTAGGATTTTCTTCTTTCTCATGGCTAAATAATACTTCATTGTGTGCGTGGGTGGGTGTGCGTGTACCACATCTTCTTTATCTATTTATTTGTTGACAGGTTGTTTCTATATCTTGACTCTTGTGAATGATGCTGCAGTTAACATGGGAGTGCAGATAATCCCTTTGACATCTGTTTTTTATTTCCTTTGGCTATATTACCCAAAAGCGGAATAGTAGAATTGCTGGATCATATAATAGTTCTGTTTTTAATTTTTCAAAAAAGATTTTATTTATTTATTTTTAGAGAGAGAGGGAGAGAGGGTGAGAAACATCAATGCGTGTTTGCCTCTCGTGTGTCCCCCACCGAGGACCTGGCCCACAACCCAGGCATGTATCCTGACTGGGAATTGAACCAGTGACCCTTTGTTCACAGGCCAGTGCCCAATCCACTGAACCATACCAGCCAGGGCTGTTTTAATTTTTTGAGGAACCTCCATACTGTTTTTCATAGTGGTCATACCAGTTTGTGTTCCCACCAACAGTGCATAGGGATTCCCTTTTCTTCACACACTTACCTCTTGTCTTTTTGGTAATAACCATTCTAACAGGCATGAGGTGATTTCTCATCGTGATTTGATTCACATTTCCCTGATAACTAATGATGTTGAGCATCTTTTCATGTGCTCGTTGGTCATTTGTATGTCTTTGGAAAAATCGCTTTTCAGTTCCTGTACTCATTTTTTTATTGTTTTTTGGGGTGTGGAGGTTATTAACCCCTTGTCAGATATATAGTTCGCAAATACTTTTTCCCATTCTGTAGGTTGCCCTTTCATTTTGCTGGTGGTTTCTTTTGCTGTGCAGAAGTCTGTTAGTTTAGTTTGCTTTTATTGTCTTTGCCTTTGATGTCCGGTCTAAAAACATCATTGCCAAGACTGATATGAAAGGCTCTTCTCTGTTTTTCTCTAGGAGTTTTATGGTTTCGGGCCTTAGGTTCAAGTCTTTAATCCAGTTTGAGTTGTTTGCGTGTGTATGGTACAAGGTAGGGAACCAGTTTCATGCTTTTGCATGCGTCTGTCCAGTTTTCCTAAAACCATTTATTGAAGAGATTATCCTTTCTCCATTGTATATCCTTGTCTCCTTCAATATTCATTAATTGAGCATATATACCTGGGTTTATTCTGAGTTCTCTATTCTCCGTTGCTTAACTTTTAAAAGAACCTTTCTTCATTTTACCATTGTAAATAACTTTGATACTGTTGCTATGTTTTGTGGATTTAAAATTCTTTCTTTAGGCTAGATTCCCAGAAATGAAGTTTGTAGACAGTTTATAAGGTGGGGCTATTTTCATATTCTTGATGATGTATACTGGTTAATTATTTTCCAAAACACAATGCCAGTTTGAACAGCATTATGTGGTGTCCCTACAACCTGTTACATTTGTAATATTTGGGGGTCTCATTTTTCATTTTTTAAAAAGATAACTGAAGAAAACTGGCTAGTTTTGAAGAAAGTAAACTGAAGTTGGTATATTTTGAGTTGAAAGTGCAGTTTGCAAAGCCATGTGTGAATGCCTAGCAAGCAGCTGAAAAATTAGGTTTTGTAACAGGGTAGAGATAGGGGAATATCCACTAGTGAGGAAGTACTTGAAAGTTTTGGGGTTTATGTATTGTGATTCTAGAAATGCCTGGGAGGGAAAAATGTTGGTAAGATTTTGGATGAATTTGTATTGCAGAAATCATGGAACTCAGAGAAGAGGGTTTAAGAAAAATAAAGATTTCGATTCACTGCTTCTCTCTCACATATACACACTTTCCATTTTGTGACGTGGAAGTATCTGAAGCTGAATACGAGCTTTAGAGATTGTGGAGGAGGCCACTACAAAGTCTCACTTAAGAATATGCTGCCACTGATGTAGGCTGTTTTTTCCAGAAGTTGATGGTGAAGATAAGGACTGATGATGTTAAGTTGAAATTTTATCAGATTAGGACATTGCAAATGACAATCCATTGAGTAAAATCAAGCAATTTCAGAATGAATGATGGGCACTGTGCTTCCCCGTACTGTATTTTTATTATTTACTACAACTCCTAAAGTGTGTTTAATTTGAATTATTTCTGATCTTGAACTTGGAATTTAGGCCCTTCTCTCTTGCGGGGCGGGGGGGGCGGGCAGTGTGGTACTCCTGCCTTGGGACCATTTTGTTTTTCTTACCAAAAAGTAAAGGTGGGGTATATTTCAT
The DNA here is from genome assembly GCA_004027735.1 of Carollia perspicillata. Lineage (NCBI taxonomy): Eukaryota > Metazoa > Chordata > Mammalia > Chiroptera > Phyllostomidae > Carollia > Carollia perspicillata. Next base: position 14,339 of record PVKM010026617.1, on the reverse strand, counting down.
AATATTTTGGATTGATAAACCTTTTAAATCTTAGCCACACGCTATGTGTACTACAAAGTTATAGCGCTATAGGGAGCTATAAAATTCATTTCTAAAGTGGTTTATGGCCCTTAAAATATATTTCATAGTAGTTTCTCCATTATCTGATTAGGCGTTTCCTTGTGTGTGGATAATGAATGGATGGACCCTCTTCATAATTCTCATCTCCTGTAGAGGTCCACTGCTTTTGAAAGTAGTATCTGCCTTTAATAGTTTGTTATTCCACTTTACATTCTTCTTATTTTTCTTTTATGACCACAGAGATACTTGCATTAAACTACATGTTCACTATTATCTTGCTTTTTTAAAATGTAAGAAATACATTTTTAGATGTATATACTGTTTTTAAAATTATATTTCAGCAATTAAGTTGGTGAGTAGAAAAATGTTATATTCTTCATAAGAGTTAAAAAGGAATATTTGAGTACCATTTTATGAAAACAGATATAAAGTGTACAGTTCCACAGAAGGTGTTCCCAGTGTATCTTTCCAGGGTTTTTCTTTGCCATTCTCTTCTTCCCCACCTATCAATGGTATTGAAAACAATACCATTTTTCACAAATTTGGTTACATGTATCTAATTCTGTCTTTGAGTCTTCCCATGATATTTCCTCTTACAGAATCATCTGTATTCCTCTCCCACCTATCAATAGCAGTCCTGTCCATACCTCAGTGTCATATCCCTATGTCCCTTCCCCTATGAAACTCCCAGTGACACAGAACCCACTGCTGCCTTCTTATGCTACCCCAGCGCTGGTTCCTAGTTCATCTGTTGTACATGTCTTTTTATAGCCAGGTGTATTTATTTTCATCTTTCTCACATGACTGTGAGCTCCGTTGTCTTATTTTCCTTAGCATCAAAGAAAAAGCTTTATTCAAAGTGGTCATTCATTAACTGAGCAAAAATATATGCTTTGAGGATGCCCAATGTGGGTTTGTCCAGGAGCAAACTTACATTCTTAGCTATAAAATTATAGTAACGTAAAAGCTTGAAAGGAGGAAGGCCATTGTTTTCAAGTATTTCACATTCTAGTTCTTTATCTCAGTCTTATCGCTGATAATCTGTATGGTCAGTGTTGAAGAAATCCTTACCTTTCCAAAGGCAGAATGATGCTGAAGTATTGAGCATTGTAGGGCTTATCATCTCTTAATGATAGTGATGCTGTGTATTGTCTTTTGGTCTTTTGGTCTTTATGTGTAAACCATAGACAGCCAAGAGCACACCTACGTGCATGTGGTCCTTTTATCTGTACATATGTGTTAAAAATGCTATTGACTGTGTATTAAATTTTCTTACTGTAAAAGCGTCACTTATGTAAATGCTTGTGATAGAAATTCAAACAATATAAAAATATAACAAAGCAAAAAGGAGAAATCGTCTTTACACTCTGAGTTCAGTTTGAATATTCTTTTTTCTTTCATTCTTTTTTTTCTATAAATTTTCATTTAGATATAGATCTGATTTTTTTAAAAAATGTAATTGTGGTATTCTCTGTGTGTATGTGTGTGTGCGCGCACAGGGTGACTTTTTTTTATTTAACCACAGTAGTACCTGTTGATTTGTCTCCTTTTAATGTCTGTAGCTATACTCTGGATGTACATCTTGGTAAAATCAAAAAACCTAGCACACATAGCCAGCAAGGTACTTCATGTAATCAAGGAATAGCCTCTGAGGTGCTCAAGCAAATTAATGCCTTACACAGGCTGAGATAGTTAGCACAGAACTTTACCACTGACTTGTTCATGTGAATCCCAATTCTGTCTATTTTAAAAATATTTAGTCCTTTCAAGGTAAAAAAACATTTTCTTCCAATTGCCTAGTGCGTGGTTGGTACTCATTAAATTTGTTGAATGAATGAATTAGCCAAAATCCAATGAAAGTTAAGTTCTGGATTCAACAATACAAAGTTCTGGTAATGAATCTCTACCTATGAAGATTGGCGGTTGCTGTCATAACTTAATATTCTTTTATTCTCCTTGTGTTTTATATCTTTTCCCTGCCTCATTCCATTAGCATTATCTATAAAAACTTTATTTGCTCATTTTGAGATGAATTATTCTTTTCTTTCCAGCATCCAGTATTGGATGAACCAATAGCAGAAGCTGTCTGTATTATAGCAGATATGGATAAATGGACTGTGCAAGTGGCCAGTAGTCAGAGACGAGTGACAGATAATAAACTGGGAAAGGAAGTATTGGTTTCCAGTCTTGTTTCCAACCTGCTTCATTCCACTCTTCAGCTTTATAAACATAACTTGTCTCCAAATTTTGTAAGTATGTGTGAAGTTTGAATTTGAGCACTCTGATAGGTATCCAAACTCTGTTTTGAGTGTGCCTACATTGAACACTGCTGTTCACTTCATCATTGTTTTCCGGAAAGAAGGTGTTATCAATTTCATGTTTGTGTTCCTCTAAAATTCCTATGTAGGATTTCTGACCTCCAGTGTGATGGTATTTAGAATTGGGCCTATTGGAGCTAATTAGGGTTAATTAGGTCATGAGGATGGGGCCCTCATGATGGGATTAGTGACCTTATAAGAAGAAGTAGACAGATATTACACTCTCTCCACCATGTGAGGACATAGGGAGAAGGCAGTTATCTGCCAGCCAGGAAAGAGTTCTCGCTAGAATCTGACCACACTAGCACCCTGATCTCAGACTTCCAACCTCCAGAGCTGTGAAAAAATAATTATCTGTTGTTTAAGCCATCGATTCGATGGTATTTCGTTATGGCAGTCCAAGCAGACTAGGAAAGAAGGGGATGTGTACATGTATGTATAGTATATTCTATGATTTCAGCAGCCAGAATTCATTGCCTGATGAGTATCATGTAAGGAGTAGACATGCAATGTCCCTGAGCTTTGTGCAGAATGCCAGTGCATTCTGGACCCTAATTGTCACATCAGGACTTTGGATGATTGCTTTTTATAATACTGGTAACCTCTTACCAAAGGCACCATTTTGAATTTTCAAGGTTCTTTTTCTACTTAGGAGAACTATAATATAGATTAATTAAAAACCTCTGTAGGTCAACATGATAAAGGCCATATATGACAAACCCACAACCGACGTTATATTCAGATGGTGAAAGACTGAAGATTTACTCCTAAAATGAAGGACAAGATATGGATGCCCGCTTTCACCACTTCTATTCAACAAAGTATTTGTAAGTCCTTGCCCAAGCAGTTAGGCAAGAAACAGGAAAAAAAGGCATCGAAATTGGGGAGGAAGAAGTAAAATTATCTCTGTTTGCAGATCACGTGATCTTATATGTAGAATGCATAGATTCTACAAAAAAACCTGATAGACCTGATAAATGAGTTCAGCAAAGTCACAAGGTAGAAAATCAGCATGTAAAGATAGTTGCATTTCATAGCAATGAACAATCTGAAAAGGAAATGAAGAAAGCACATCAAAAGTCTAAAATACTTAGATATGAGTTTAGCTAAGGAGGCAAGAGACGTGTACACTGAAAACTATAAAACATTGCTGAAAGAAATTAAAGACATAAATAAATGGAAAGATAGCTCGTGTTCATGAATTGGAAGACTTAGTATTACAAAGATGACAGCACTCCCCAAAGTGATGTATGTTTCAAAGCAATCCCTGTCAAAAATTCCAGTGAATTTTTGTTAAACAAATGGACCTGTCCTAAATGTGTGTGGCATCTGAAGGGACCCAGAAGAAACAAAACAATGTTGAAAAAGAAGAACAAAATAGGAAAACACATACCTCCTGGTTGCAAAACCTACTACAAAGTAACGGTAAATCAAAACAGTTTGGGACTGCCATAAGGACAGACATATAGACCAACAGAATATAAAAGCCTCCAAATAAACCTTCACATGTATGGTTAACTGGTTCGAGACAAGGGATCTTTTTCAAAACACAAAGAAAAAGGAGTCTTTTCAATACCTCATACTGAGAAAACTGGATATCCACATGCAAAAGAATGAAGTTGAATCCTTATACCATATACAAAAATGAACTCAAACTTAAATCTAAACTTGAACAAACCTAAACTTAAGTGCTAAAACTATAAAACTAAAGAAAATATGGAGGACAATCTTCAATGATTTCTGGGATTTGACACCAAAAGCACAGGCAACAAAAGTAAAAAATAGATATGTTGGACATCATCAAATTAAAAACTTCTTTATATCAGAGGATACTCATTGTCAACAAAGTAAAAAGACAACCCACAGAATGAGAGAAAATATATGTAAATCATATATCTGTAAAGAGATCGATATCCAGAACATACAGGGAACTCCAACAGCTCAGCAATAACAAAGGAACAACGGAATAGCCATTTCCCTGAAGAATATATACAAATGGCCAATAGGCACATGAAAAGATGCTCAGCATTATTAGTTACTAGGAAAATGCAAATGAAAACCACGAGATACCATTTCACACCCGTAAGGATGGCTGTGATTTAAAAAACAATTTATTGACCAGGATGGGGAGAAATTGGATCTTGTACATTACCAGTGGAATGTAAAGTGGTACAGCTGCTATGCAAAAGAGTTTGGCAATTTCTCAAAGAGTTTAACATTGTATTGTCATATGATCCAGAAATTCTACTTCCAGGTTTATACTCAAAACAGTTGAAACTAGGGACTCATACAGTTATGCCATAATGTTCATAGCAAAATTATTCACAATAGCCAAAAGTTGGAAACAGTTCATGTCCATCAACAAATGAATGGATAAGCAAGATGTGGTATAATACCCAGAATGGAATATTATTCAGCCACGAAAAAGGATGAAACTGTGATACATGCTTCAACATGGATGACCCTGGAAAATATGATAAGTGAAGTAAGCAAAACACACAAGGACAAATATTGTATGATTCCACTTATATGAGGTGTCTTGAACAGGCCAATGTATAGAGACATAAACCAGATAGAGGTTATCAGAGACTGGGGAGAAGGAGGGAATGAGGGATTACTGTATAATGGGTACAGAGTTTCTGTTAGGGATAATGAAATAAAATTCTATAAATGGATGTTGATGATGGTAGCACAACATTATAAATGTACTTAATGTCACTGAATTATATACTTAAAAATAGGTACTATGGTAAATTGTATTATATATGTATACATACACAGGAATTTTATTAAATATATATATATTTTGTAAACATTTTTTTTCACTTAAGGCATTTTCATTTTCAGCCCAAGTCAGCATTATGGGAAAAACATGCACCATAAAATAATAAATGTGCCCCAAAATCCATTCAGTTGTGTTTTTCTAAGAAGAAAATGAGTTTTTGTCAGGAGTTTTAATAGTTGATTTTCATTGGAAAGGAACACTCTGCAAGATTTTAGTATTTTAACACTTGCACATTCATGGTTTTTCCTCGAACATGTGCAGGGGTGTCCAACCTTTTGGCGTCTCTGGGCCACACTGGAAGAAGAATTGTCTTGGGCCACACATTAACTACATTGAGACACATAATCACAAAAAACATCTCCTAATGTTTTAAGTAAATTTATGATTTTTTGTTGGGTCACATTCACAGCCATTGTGGGCTGCATGCGGCCCACAGGCTGTAGGTTGGACACCCCTGACAGCTTCAGTTCACGTGAAAAATCACCTATTTTAGTAAATTGAACAAGTTAATGGACAATAAATGGTTCAAGTTTTAATATTCCAGCTTGGAAATAGCTCTCGTCTAGTAAAGACTACAGGTCATTCTCTGTGAGCTGTTGACGACTTTTTTCCTTTTACTTTCTATAGGAGAATGCAGCCTATCCTATGTAAATACATTTGAAATATATTAATTTATAAGTATTATATTTATCAAATTTGAAATAAAAACATTTTTTTGAAGTTTTGGAAATGGATAGTGGTGATAGTTGTGCAACATTTTGAACGTACTTAATGCTTTTCAACTGTGCACTAAAAAATGGTTAACATGGTAAATTTTATATTGTGTGTAATTTACCACTTAAAAATAAAACTGTAAATTCAGAATCTTGGATATGAGCTAGAAAAAGGTTTACACTCAATAAGCTAAATTACTGGCTTTAAAAATGTGCTCAAAATTGTAGTTTATGTTGGAATAACTAAATAGACTTGTCAAAAACATGCTATGGAAATTGCCATCGCTTAGAATGGGACACCATTTTCTGACCTGCTTCTTGGTTCCCCCAACTGCAGTGTGTAATGCATCTTGAAGACCGATTACAGGAGTTGTACTTCAAGAGCAAAATGCTGTCTGAGTACCTGAGGGGGCAGATGCGTGTTCACGTCAAGGAGCTGGGAGTGGTTCTAGGGTATGTTCATGGTTTCTCTTCTACTTTTGTTTTCACATTGTGTTGCCTTCTGTCCTCAGAATGGCCTTCTTTTAAGTGCCTTTTCCTGTTAGAAGTTAGACACTGTTATCATTTGGGTTGCTCTGTACCACATAAGAGCAGATCGCTGTCTTACACTATCTGAAACTCATTGTCCCCTGTGCCATTACAGTGAGTTGAGAATATAGTCAGATAAAAATGAATTAAATCTAGCCTTGACTGGGTGGCTCAGCTGGTTGGAGCATTGCCCCATACAACAAAAAAGTTGGGATTTGATTCCCCAGTCAGGGCACATACCTAGGTTGCACATTCGATCCTTGGTTGGGGTGTGTATGGGAGGCTACCAATTGATGTGTCTCTGTCTCTCTCTCGTTCTTCCTCCACCCTTTCCCCACCTCCCTCCTTCCCATTCTCTCTAAAATCAATAAATACATCCTTGGGTAAGGATTTAAAAAATGAATTTAAAATTTTTTAATAAAGTTTCTGTAATTTTTTTAAAGATTATTTATTTATAGCGAGAGTATGGGAGAAAGGGAGAGAGAAATATCAGTGTATGTTTGCCTCGCACACGCCCACTACTGAGGACCTGGCCTGCAACCCAGGCATGTGCCCTGACTAGAAATCGAACTGGCAACCCTTTGGTTTGCAGGCTAGTGCTAAGTCCTCTGAGCCATACCAACCAGGGTGAATTTAAATTTCTGCCTTAGAAAAATAAGCTGTATTCATTTTTACCTATAAATATGTTGAAAGCTCATTCCTAGCTTCCTCCCTGCCACCCCTATGAGCTGATTAAAAACACTGGATGTACATTATCTACATATTATTCCTCCTTCTGCATTATCTATATGTTTGTCTGCTCTGTAGTATTCTTAGGAAAAAGACAGTTCTCTAAAATGCTAATTGGAGGAACAGATAGGTTGATGGGAGGCATGGTATAGCCCTTTTTATGTTCTGTGAGTGCTTTCCTTATGTCCCATGGCCATTGTGTCTGTATGTGGTGTATGTGTAGATTATTTCATGAAATGCTAGTTGAACAAATTACAACAAGCTAGAACTTTTGTATAATTCAGTTTTTATGAAGGGAGAAAGAGCCAACATCAGCAAATAGCTGGTGTATGTCAGATACCAAGTTAAATTCTTCCATTAATGTTATTACCTACCATCCAGATTGGAAATAGATGATTCCCTGTGCATAATGCCATTATTTTTTTTTTAATTTAAACTAGTTTTTAAAGTAATGTGAATTTAACTGGTTTATAGTGCATTGTGGTATAAAATGAAAGGTTTTCCCTAACTTGCCACCTTCATCCAAACACTGTTAAAGGATTCTTTCTTCTGACAGAATTTTTTAATGTATACGATAAAAAAATAAAAACTGAGGCCCTGGCCAGGTAGCTCAGTTGGTTAGAGCATCATCCTGATATGCGAAGATTGTGAGTTCAGTCCCCGGTCCAGGCACATATAAAAATTGACCAGTGAGTGCATAAATAAATGGAATGACAAATTGATGTCCCTCTCCCTCCTTCTCTCTACCCCTTTCCTTCCTCCCTTTTTCTAAAATCAATAAATAAAAAAAATAGAAATTGATTTATACTCTGTATATTATCAGGCAGCTTGCCTTTTAATATTTCTTGAATGTTCATATGAATACATATTGATCTATCTCATTATTTTTAATAGCTATATAGCATTCCATTGTATGGTGGGATTTGTATAACAGTGAGTTCTCATTTAACATATTTAATAGGGTCTGCAAATTTAAGTGAAACAACATATAATTAAAACCAAGCTATACCATGTGCTATTTGATATAAACAAGAATTAAGTTCCTTTGGCATCTCATTGATGTTACAATGAAACGATATTGAATGAAAGGACATTATTTGAGGACCCGCTGTATTTTCTTGTTTTTGCTATTACAAACCAATGCTGGAATGAATATAAATCTTTGAAGTTAGTAGAATAAGTTATTTGAAGTAGAATTTTTGGTTAAAGGGCATGTGTATTAACTTTTTGATACATAGTGATAGTTATTTTGACCCAGGTAAGAACTTGAACAAATTCTCACAAATGGTGGGAAGCACACTGTTCCTACTACTGGCTTTTACCAACTTTTTAGTCTTTTACGGGCTACTATCTGAAAAATGAAATCTGATTTTACTTTACTTGTGTAGATTTATTTATTCTCTAACCATGAATGAGTCTGCAAGAGTGAGTGTTTCTATATTTATTGGCCATTTTTCTTTACCTGTGAATTATTTTTGGTAGGATATGTTTTTAAGATGCTTCCATTATGTCTTCCCAGTATATCTTATGGAAACATTTGTATTCAAAACCACATGAGTGTACACTGTTATCCTATTCTTTTATTATATTGTATTTTCTAGACAGTGTCCCTTGCATCAGCAGGTCAGTGAGATACTTTCCTTCATCTATGACTTTACCATTGAGTTTCAGATGCTTTCTTTAAAAAAAAAATTTGGTTCTGGTTTTCACTTATTGAAATATGTCCAACTGTCATTATCTTCAGCTCTCTTACCTTTTTCTTTTGACCAGGGTGGCCTAGGTCCTTGACTGCTGAGGGATAGTAACTTCACAGGTAGCAGTCATTTGGCCTGTGGACTCATATCTTGGGGGTACAGAAAGCCTGATGGATTTTTTTTTCTTAATTTCAGGATCGAATCCAGTGACCTTCCTCTCCTGGCTGCTGTAGCAAGCACTCACTCTCCGTATGTTGCGCAGATACTCCTTTAGGAATGTGAAGTAGAAGCCAAGGAAGCAGACACAACACATACATTTATGGCATTTTTTTCTCATTGGAGTCCCATCTGAATGAGTCAGTCACATGGGTATCTTGTATTGCCGTACATTTTGTGTGATCATTTGGCTTTTTCGTTTTGACTGGAATTTTTTGGGTGATAGTAGATTTTTAACCAAGTGAAAGTGAAACATCGTAAGTAATTTTGGGGGGAAGCATTTGAAAGAGCCAAAGTGTAACTTAGAAATTTCTATAAAATGAGTAACATTGAGGAATTTTATATGATCACTACAGTGTTGCCACAACTCTAAATACCAACAGATATCTCGTGATTAAATGGCTCAGAAATAGTCACTTCATTTGTTTTAATTCTTTATTTCTAAGATACATAGGTTTACAAACCTTGATTATTTTTTGCTTTGTTAATTAAAATAGCTAATTTCTAGATATTTCTTGATATTTTAAATAGCCCATTAATTATAAGAGAAGAATGAGTGTAAATTTGTGTTGTTATCCACCCAAGTGTACATATGTATCTAGTTTTTTAAAAAGAGGTCAAAATACAGGATTGATAAACATGGCTTTTTAAATATATATATATTTTCAACTAGTATTAATTGTATATAATGTTGAAATGTTACTTTCTGGTGATTTTTCGGTTTCACACACCCTTAAATATTAGTAAAGCCAATTGTTTTTTAAAAGGTGAGTAATGTAGATCCCCTAATAAGAATACTACTTTATATTCTTTATTTTGTTTATAAGCTAATTCTTATAAATGTTAATATTTACCTATTTGCACCTAATTTAATAAATTAAAATTAGGATTAAAACTTGCACCAAAGCATTGGCAAAAATAATATTTCTTTAATAGTGCTCAGGTCGCTGAGGCCCTTGCTTTTGGTATCAGCCATCCTTGAACCCACAGAAAATAAATATTTGTTTCACTGCTTAATAATATTCAATTTACACTAATAGAACTCATTAACTCTTAAAATTATTCTCTTGAAATTCCCATCTTCCAAAAGCTAATTTTCTTTTAAAGGTTTCCACTTTTCAATTGTTGTTGTTCTGTATATATTGTAGAATGTTGCTTGTGAGAAAAGCTAATATGGAACCAAACTTTTGTAAGTAATGTAAATAGAGATGGGTAGGTAAAGTTTTCAATATGCTCTACTACCTCAGTTTACTTGAATACTACATAATAGTTTATTCTTTACTTGTCTGGTCTAAGATACTTTAATTCTAGAAGTGAAGTTGGTTTCTGCTTTCATGGACTATTTTTATCATAATTATTTGATTAGTTAAAAAAAATCACTTGCTTATTCTGTTACTATATATATTTCCTGTATAATATATTCATTTTTGCTGTTTCAGTTTTCAGTAATTAAAGATTTCTGTGGTTTAACTCTTTGACCTTCAGTTTGTAGCATTGGGTCACATTTTGCCTTGCTCTCTGTATTCAAGAACTCTCCAACCTAGACTAAGAAGAAGTGGTGATTGTAATGGAATGTAACCTGAAATTGGTGTGCCTGCAATCAGTTTGGCCTCTGTGTCCTATCTGCTAGTGGCAGTTAGCACCAGAGTCTTCCATGGATGACTTGCTGCCAAAGAGTGTTTATGGATATATTTTCTTTGGCTTAATATTCTTGTTCTATTCATCAATGAAAATTCTTCACTATTCTATTGTTTGGAATTCTAGGAGCCTTTTCGGCAGAATTCAGAATATAGAAAAGTTCATATGTGCATCATTGTACATTATTTTTTATTATAGTTCAGAATGATATGTAGCAGGTAGATAAAGTCTGTTTTGCATGTTTTCTTTTTTAATTAATCATCAAAGTATTCACAGTCCTATCTATTTGAAATCTCTAAGAAGTTAGCATTTAGAAAATCTAGTCTTTAATAAATGGATGGCTCATGCTACCGTTATTCTTAAAACTAAGCTTTGCTCAGAGGGAAGGAGCCTGTAGTTTCTTATAGATTCATTAGTCCTTATAGGATTCCTGAATTTCATAATTCCAGCACTTCTGTAATTTCTATGACATTCATCATAATCATTTTTTTCATACAGAAAGCCCATGGAGTAAGCTGCTGCTGCTTTTAAAGGGTGGTCATTATGATGAATGTGAAAAGCATTTGGCCTATTCAGAATAAGTTTTTCAACTTCTTATGGTACAGACAGCTAGGTGTTACGTATTTTTAAAAACAGTTGGTTGCAATAGGAAATAAAAAAGGGATCTTTTACATTACAGATTTAAAACTAATTTTCCTTGTATATAAACTAATTGGTTTGATTTTAAATGTTCCTGGCTTTTATTAATATGTCTTAATTTTGAGTTTGAAACTGTTAAGTGCAATAAACTTACCAGCACAGATATAATTTTGTTCTAATTGGCATACACTAGGGTTAATCACTTAAAAACAAAAAGATTTCATGCAATGCCTATTTCTGGTAGCTGTCTTACGAGATTGTTCTGCTTTCTCTAAGTTATTTAGATGGTGAGATAAATGTACATACTGTTTCTTGTTCTGTATACATTTCTCAAATGTACACCTGTATTATAATAACCTCCCAATTCTAGGGGAAATTTGTGCAATAAATACACATGTCAGTTTGATGGATGATATTGGTCTTTCTTTCATGGGTTAATAAGGTACAGCAACATTGCCTCTGATTCTAGATTCTTTTTCCAAATGTGACACTTCTAGTAACATGGTCTTGTTTATAATGTCTTTTTCTAGTCCTAAATATTTGTTTTGGTAATTTGGTAGAATCTACTTTATGAGGTTGTTGTGAGAATGAAGTGAAATAATGAATGTCAAGAATTAATGCATGGCACACCCCGAGTGCTTAATAATTTTTGGCTGCTACTATTACTAGGTAATCTATCCAGCCTCCTCTTTATGACCCCCAACTGTTGGGAGAATTTAGCATGTATTCTTATGAATGAAAATGTAATATAAAAATACTGGTATATTCTTACATTTGACCTAATTCTTAAAATAACAAATTGAAAAAAATTGTAAATGCTTTTATAAAAACAAACTGAAAATCAATCTTTTAAAACCTAGAGGAAACCATGTAAACATGTTACGAACATTGCATCCAAAACAAATTACTATTGACCTTACAAGTAAACAAAAATTGGCCAGTTAATTTGGGTTCTAATCCTGGTTCACTGGTTTGCATGTGACTTTGAGCAAGTCTGTCCCCTTCATCTACATTGTAGGGAAGTCAGCTCTTCCATCAATCCTTGGTCTTGCTTTATAGCACTCATTCAGCCCCAGTAGGCTGTTGGGAAGCTGCCTTAATCAGACTAGGCTGATGTGGGCAGAGATGTCAGGAGGCAGGGTTGGACCAGGCGCTTTTTGGTAGTGCCCGTTTTCATATCATTTTACATGTATGACCTTTATATTTGACCAAAGAGAGTAAATGCACTGTTTTAAAGCAGAGAGAAAGTGTCAAATATTTGGGAGGCATCCATTAGATATTTCAGAGATTTATAGTTGGTACCTGTGTTTATTTGTGCTGTTTGCACATAAAATTGAGAAACCTTGCAACATTTCCAAGAAGCATAGAGGAATGATTTTTGCTAATGGGAAACTGAGATACAGAAAATTTATCTGAGGTAATCGTCTTTCCTATCTGGGTCCGTTGCGTCTCTCAGACCAGATGGTTTCTAACTAGTCTGTGATGACGCATGTAAAAATACCTGGAATTTCTTCATGTGTCTTTGTCAAGGTGGAAGGTGGAAGGTTGGGGTGGAATGGCGAGAGGGACCAAACCTGCGCAGTGGGGGCTCGGGGGTTGTAACTCCCAGTGGGAAGGACTTAGGTAGACAGAAAGGGAGACGCTGGAGAGTGCGGTGCTTCCCATCCGTGCTTTGCAGTGCAGACTGTGGGCTTGGCTGTGTTTCCTCTAGATGTAGGACTTGAGACTTCCCTAAAGAAAATACAAGCAGTCTAAAAGGGATTTTCAAAGAATATGTGAGAACTTCGGTGGGACTTTTAGTCTTCATCAGATTGCAGGCAGCTTGTCTGGATCAACACTGATTAGACCTCCTGCAAACCTATATTTACTCTTAGGAGAGTGTTAAGTTGAAAGGGCTTGAGCTTCCTTCCTTTCCATGTGACTGATTTTAATAAGGACAGCCCCAAACCTGTCTTTATATTTGCCTTGGTGCTTCAAGTAGGGTTACTGGTTTAAAAAAAGCAGTGTGACCTAAATTGTCTCCAGGGGAATAACTTTATTGAAATGTGTAAATATAAGGAAGATTCTATTTCCTCAAGAAATTTGTGTGATATGAAGCAAAAAAGAAAAAGGACTCATGGATATGGACAACAGTGTGGTGATTGTGGGAGAGAGGAGAGGTGGAAGAGGGTGTAAGGAGGATAAATGATAATGGATAATATACAATAAAAATAATAAAGTAAAAAAATTGTGAAGCCACTCATATCACACATCTGGTCCGGCACTCACAAGTCAATATCCCCCACTATGTAAGAGGGGCTGGAATTAAGATGAGTCAGACTAGTGGAGAGCCTGAGTTAACATAGTTTTCACACGTGATTGACTCTTAGAAACACTGAGGTAGCTTTTGAAAAATACCAATTCGTAGACCTCCACCCTCAGAGATTCTGATTAATTGGTAAAAATTGATCTGGATTCGGACCAGCAAATGCTTATGTTTCTACTAGTAGTGACTCAGTCTCCCAGTGTACTCCAAATCTCAATTTCTTTTCATTCCATGTCCTATTGAATTCAGTGCTTTTTAAACCCATGGTGGTTTTGCTAGTGAGTTTTGTTTTGTTTTTGCTGTTATTCTGGAAAGATGGCTATGTGATTGTGTGTTTTTAATGAGCATTCAGTTTTGCATAATACAGTAGTTGTTTACCCAGATATCTTGCTTTGCCATTGAAGAGCAATCAAGTGCTTATCTAACATCAAAATCCCTTTTTTATTCTTATTTTTAGATGTATTTACTTACTTACTTACTTATTTATTTTTAAAATATATTTTATTGATTATGCCATTACAGTTGTTCCATTTCCCCCCTTCATTCCCCTCCACCCTGCACACCCCCTTCCACCCACACTCCTCTTGCCCTCTCCCTGTCTATTTTCTCCCCACTGTCTATGCTACTTATTCTCTGTACCTTCTCCCCACCTCCTCCTCCCACTCCCCTGTTGCTAACCTTCCATGTGACCTCCATTTCTGTGGCTCTGCTCCT
>PVKM010026616.1:0-19223 GCA_004027735.1 Carollia perspicillata | reverse complement strand
TAAAATATGTGATTAAATTAAGAAGTTGAGAGGAACTAATTTAGTTTATCGTAGTGATCCCTGAATGCAATCACATGTATTCTTCTAAGAGAAAGGCAGAAGGAGTTTTGAGACAGAAGAGGAGGAGGCAATGGGGCCATAGCAGCAGAGATTAAAGTGATGTGGCCGGAAGCCAAGGAATGCCTAGAATCCCCTCCAGTTGGAAAAGGCAAGGAGTGGATTCTCCTCTAGAGCCTTGGGAAGGAGTGTGTAGCTCTGCCTACATCTCCGTTTTGGAATCCTAGCTTCCAGAGTATGAAAGAATGTATTTGTGTTTTTTTCATGCCACCCAGTTTGTAGCAATTTGTACAGCAGCCATGGAAAACTCATACAGACCTATTCGTCCATTCTCTCTCACTCTCTCTTTCTCTTTCTCTACATATATATATATATATAAAATATGTATGTATGTGTATATATATACATATATACACACACATACATATTATATATACATATTATATATATATATCTTATGTATATATATAAGTATACACATATATTTAATTGTTCTGCCCATTGAGAGGGCCTAGAAGTAATGAGACCCCAGTAGTAAAGTGAATATTGACCAGACTCTATTTTATTTGAAAATATTTTGGTAAGCCCTGCTACCAATACCTCGAGTTGCCAATATGTGACATGTAAATACTTCAACTGTCACATTCACAGGAATCACATACATAAACAATAGTATCTAACTGATTGTGTCTGGATATGCTTGGCCATTTACATATTAAAATATACATCATTTCTTATGCATCAGCTTCTTTGACACCTCCTTTACACTCAAAGTATTAATATTGACTTTTATATATTTTTAGATGGATCACATGTTGTATGAATTTCACTTTAGGAAATGTAAAAGAGCATCTCATTGGAAAGCACTGGATTTATTGTAAGTCAGGGTTAGGATCCGGGAAGTCTGAGCACCACTAGTTCATGGAAGTTTGATCCTGCGGTGGTTTTCTTCTCCAGTATGGAAAGAGGCGGCAGGCTGTGACTTCTCAGTTCCCAATCGTGCCCTACGCCTGGCAGTGAGAAGTGTGGCAGATGCTGGGGTGGGTGTGCTGGAAGGGAAGAGGAAGTCATGTTTTCCAGCACCTAGAATTTGGTGTTGGCAACAACATTATTTGTCCATGACAAATTTCAGTTATCGTTCATGAAACTGTGCTCATTTTACAGAATTATGTTCACTTTAAATTAACTACAAACCTAAGTCATATAAGTTTCATTTGCATTCCTATTTTATTGCCAAAAATTCTTTAGGATTAAACCCAGGTTATCAAAAGTTGACTTCTGAGCCTCAGTCTGAAATAAAATTCTATATTCTTCACTTCGGTAACTGCTAACTTGTTGACTAACTTGTACACGAACCAGTGATATATTTATTTGAAAGGCCAACAGAGAATTAGAGAAAGAACAGAGAATTGCAGGTTGGAACTTAATTCCACCATGATTTTTACAAGGCTCTTTCACAATCTATGTAAATCCCAGGTGACTAATATTTTAATTAAAAATAGGAATAATTAGTGGTCTCTAATTATAGCAATAACAAGTACCTAGAAAATAATATAATAAAAGACATCAGAACTTAACTGAGTTTTTTCTGGCAAAGAACTATTCTTACTTTAAAAAAGTCAACAAAAAATAATAATCATAAAAAAAAGTGAGAAGAGAATTAGAATATGCACTCTCTTTTAGACAATGTCATTAATTCATGACCCATGTAGCCATGGTTAAATTGTGAGGGAATTATGAGGGCAGTCATTAAACTAATGTTACAACATACACTATGATTTTACATAAACAGGCTGCAGGTGCTTATTATGGAGCTATACAGCTACACCTGCAGAGAAAATGTTTGTGTTCCTCCCAAGCTTTACCTGGTTACTTTTCATAAGCAAAGATATAAGGGAGCTTAGTTTCCACAAGAGAAATAAATAGTAGAAATCAGTGTCTCTGAGCCATAGCATCCTTCCACACAGGCAGTGAATCGTACTCTCCCATCTGTCCCAACCCAGCTGTATCTTTTAGTAACACATGCCTCTCTGGAACGAGCACTGGCACATGTGTTTATTATTGCTTTTACTTATCCATAGTTCGAGCAGTGCCTCTATTTTCCTATAACCTCTGTTTTTTAATAATTTGAGAGTTATATACTTTATTGAAAAGATATCAATCAACATACCATTCATAATAGGAAATAGTATTTCAATTAACGAGTAGAAAATTAATGTATATTCTAAGAAAAAAATCCACTTTTAAAATATCTAATGGTGCACATTAGAGAAATTTTAGCTTCTATAAAAATATGATCTAGATGTTAACAGAGGTCTACTTCATTTTGAGATTTAAATAATATTGACGGCTACCCCCATATCAGATCCTATGTGAAGTCTCATGCATTCCCCCTTGATTTTTTAAACATATAGGAGGGTTCATTCTCATAACAACCTCTTTACTCCAAAGTTTTTATCTCACTGAATTTTTGAACATAGTCTTTTCCCCTAAATAATTTCAAAACATCATTCACATAAGTCGTTGCATGCTTAATAGATAACGAATAGTAATCTCAGAATGAATACTAACGCATAAGATCAGTAGAATAAAAACAAAGTAAACTGAATATTAAGGTTTTTCTAATGTTAAGGTTATTTAGTCACTACTTCTTCACATCACTGTTAATGCTGCTGTCCCGTTGACCATTTTCCTGCTGGGGCCTACACTCACAGATCGCCATTAACTTATTGTGTAAGGTAATTTACTTGTCTCTGTCTTAAGCCAGGTGATGAAAGACAAATACTGTATGATCTCACCTTTAACAGGAACCTAAACAACAAAACAAACAAGCAAACAAAATATAATCAAAGACATTGAAATAGAAAACAGGCTGACAGTAACCAGAGGGGAGAGGGGAGGGAATTTCAGGGGAAAAGGGGAAGGGATCACAGGAACAAGTATAAAGGACACATGGACAAAAACTAAGGGGGGTGGAAATAGGAGGGAGGTGGAGAGCAATGGGGGTGTGGACTGGGATGGGAGTAAAAGACAGAAAACTGTACTTGAACAAAAATTAAAATTTTTAAAAAGCCAAATCATTAAGATTCATGCCAATGCAAAGACAATTTTCTTCTTGAGAAGAGTTTGTGAACTTTTAGTCAAAAGAGGCTTTTGCTCTAAATTTATTTTTACCTTTAATCTCAAGTAGATAGACCAATTAATTAGCACTAGAAAAGGAGATACAGAGTAAACAACAAAATTGTTGCCCTTTCAAAATTCACAGTCTAGGCAGGAAAACAGACAAGTGAAAAAAGTTACATACAATGCACTAACTGCTATAACAGAATTGTGTAAGGTGTTTAAGAAGCAGGAAAAATCCCGAGATTATAGAGCTCCAGGCTTGGGGGAGAATTCATACGGAAGGAAATAGCTGATCTGAGCTAAATCTTTAAGGACAGGTAGGAATTTGCTAGGCACTTAGGAAGTTAAGGCATTTCAGACCCAGGAAAGAACATAATAAAAACATGGATATAACTTATTTGAAAAAGAGCCATGAGACCTCTTCGACAGAGCGTATACAGAATGATGTGATAGAGTCACACAGAAAGTCGAGTATTAAAGGGATAGACTTTGAAGGGGGTGGGCTGGGGCTGGGGCTGGGTGCGAAAGGTGAAGGGATTAAGAAGTACAAAGCGATTGTTACAAAACAGTCGTGGGGATGTAAAGTACAGCCTAGCGAACACAGTCAATGATACTGCAATAACTGTGTATGGTGCCAGGGGAGTACTAGAAACATCGGGCGAGGGGGCACTTTGTAAAGCATATGATTGTCTAACCACCATGCTGTATACCTGAAGCTAATACAAAAGAATATTGAATGTGAACTGTAATTGAAAAATTGAAAATATAGCTCACCTAAGAAGCCATCTTTAATACACAGTCCAGGAGACCTCACATGACTCTAAACCCAGCTGCTTTCCAACTGCAACTTCATGAGACTCCACGTGAGAATCATCCAGTCAACTCTCAGATAATGAGAAATAGTGATGAATTGCTGCTTTAAGCCACAGTGGGTAAGTGAATTATAGAATGGTGTTTTTGTGGTGAGGACAGGGCAGGTGGTAAGAGACTGAGCTGGGTGCATGACTGGGAACCAGGTTAGGTATGGTCTTCACGGCATTTTACGATTTTTGGTTTTATCTTAAGGGCAGTGGTAAGACAGGAAAATTTTAATTGATTTGATACTTTGCTAGAAATTGACTTGATATAATTCACATGTTACATATTGCAACTTAAATTTTAAAAGGCTATGGGTAGAATCAGGGGAGCAGGTGGAAGGGTGCTTCACTAATGGAAGTCAGAACAGTGAGCCTGAACCGAAAGGGCAGCAGTGAGGACGGTGGGCTGGGATACCCATAGGAGAAACAATTTGTAGGACTTAATTAGTTGGACAGGACATACAACTTTGAGTATTCAAATAGTCAAAAGTAACAGCAACCCAAGTTAAATTTTCTTAAGCCAGAGTGGGATGTATTTCCTGGACAGAGCGTCTTCACCTGAAACTCACAGACTGGCGTGCGTCTGAGTCTCTGAGACAACTGGAACCAGGAACCCTTCTTCTCTACTCCTTCTAAATCTTCTTTACTTTCTTCCTCTGTACAGTAGCTTCTCTCAATTTTGTCATGTTGGTGGAGGAAAATATGGCCTCCAAATTGGCTAAGGTTTCATTTAATAGTCCAAAATCTAATATTAATAGAACGCTTACTTTCTCTTCCTCAGATCCAAGAACAAAATGTTTGAGAAATCTGGGCAGATATCAGAGAAAGAATTAACTCCATAGAGCTCATATGCTCACAAGTGAGAATTTTTTTCTGGTGTGGTTAATAGTCACAGAAGAAAATGATTGTGTTCAAGTGAAAGGGAAATAGATCCAGTAGAAGTTAGTACTTCTATTATTTTCTGAACCAAAACGCTATACAATTTTTCAGCACAATAACTCAAGGCTATTTGAAATGTATGTCTTGGTTCTTCTTGTTCAGTATTATGTGAGTTCATTTCCTACTCAGTGATAGGACTGGGCGGATATTTTGGTAACTAAGGTTCTTTGTTTTTTGTTGTTGATGGGGTTTTTTTGTTTTGTTTTGTTTTGTAAAGGTTGAAGGTCTTTTGAGAATAAGGTCAAGGTTTTATGGTCATATAAATTTTAGAAGTGCTATAATTTATGCCTGTCTCTTAGTCATTCACTACATAAATTAGCAGATTAAAAACTCAGAAAGAAAACCTCTCCAAATATATATCTCTATACATATATAGTAATTTAAAATGTACTTGACAATTTTTTTCAAATAATCTTTCTAATACTCTGACTACCTCTTGTGGGAAATGCATATAAGGTAATGGTGATTTAAAAATCAATTTCTATGATTTAAAAATGGAAAGTTTTTCATTGTAATTCCAATTTGAACCATATGGTGAGTGAGACAGTATATGATGACATACATAAAATCATTGTTACATACATAATTAGCTAAATAAAAACTCATAAATATGGTAACTATGAATGAGGGATAATGTTGGCATGAACTCTTATCCTATTTTTCTCAAATGTGATTATGCCTTATTAATCTGAGATTCTTTAATAATCTATAAATTTTCACAGGCACAATTTTCAGATGGTGACAGACTTTCATTAAGAGAAAATAAACAGTTCTTCAGTCATGGTTTTCTGTTAAATAATTTTTTACTCATATTTTGGATGGCAAGGCACATAACACTACAATTAATTCCATGAAGGACAAGAATAAAATTAGAGCACAAGTTAGTAAATCAGTAAATTGATGAAGTTAATGTACTTTTCAAAAATAAATTTTAATTGCAAGGGAGAAAATATCAGAATCCTGTTATGGCTGCAGAACAAAGACCTTAAGGCTCAGAGATGTACATACTAGTGACATTTTTCTGGGTGTCTGAATAGTGTCCTTACAAAACATAATATGACATAGTCAAATTCAGTGGTTCCTGCACCTTGTTGCCCACTGGGATAATTCATATAGTTTTAAAAGTAAAAACCCCAGGGTGTAACCTGAAATACACCGAATAAAAAGAATAACAACTTTTTGGCATGGGACCAAGAACTGTTTATCTCTGGAAGCAGCTCTGGTGACCCTGATATGACGGGTCTGTGAGTAGCCATGGTGTGTGAGAGTCACTGGACTGGGGACTCCCAAGTCACCTGTCAACTATTGGGTTGGCCAGAAGGACCATTACTTTTTTCCCATAAAATAAAAGACACATTTTTTTTCGCTTTTACCAATAAATTTATTGATTTGTATATTTTGAGTATGTCAGCTATCTCCCACTATTTCCTTCTATTGAGTAGTGGCCACGGGTGCTGCTAAACATCTTCTAATGCTTAAGACAGCCCCACAGCAAAGAGTTATTTAGCCAATATACCAATAGTACCTAGAAACTTTACAAACCATTTTTGACATGTTCAATCAGTCACAACACCTTGTCCATACAATGAACAAATAATTTTTTTGCATTTCAGTTGCACTTATACCTTTCTTGAAATAATAAAGCATAATACACCAAAATGTTGCATATCGTCTTCCATCTTCAATATTAAAACAGCTGCACAAATTTCATCAATTTTAGTAAATTTTTTAAAATGCACATTGATATGATAGCTGTCACAATACAATCTAACGAAACTGTTTAGAATGAAGTTATAGACAACTAAGCACTACTAGAGCCATCGTACAGAAAAAACATAATGGAGTTTTCGCCAACCCAATACTTCTAAATACTCTTATAATATCATTGTATCTTCACACTTTCTATTTATCATTACTTATATATCATAATGAAAACTTACTAATTTCATCAAATAATGAGGTGGTGCTAGTTCAACAATTATTCACTGATAATTTTACCAAAATTATTCACTGATTATTTTACCAAAATTAAGCCAATGAATAAACCAGAGCCTAAGGAATAAACAAGAGTCTAAGGCTACTATGGGGGAGGAACAAACTTTCCTCTACCCTCAAGTTTCTTCTGGCTGGTCTCACACTCAAACAGACATGAGACAGATTAGCAAGAGAAAATATCAAAATTCAATTCATACATATGTATGGAAACTCTGCATACATGAAATAACCAGAGACCCCCCCACACACAAGAGGTTCAGAGTCGAAAGGGGGATTGAGGTACGTAGGTCATCCTGAGCTAGGGATAAGGTAATGCACCTTCTTGGCTTCAAAAGGTCATTGCAGGATGATAAGGAGAGCAGACGTTTAGTAAATAGAAGTTTGCCTACCCTGTAGATGGGTGAGAATAAGTAATCTCTGATAACTCTTACCATGGGCAAGGCCCCTAATTCAAGTTCTTCTAGTTAGTTAAAAGGACAGAAGTTTCTCTTGATCCTGAAACTACGACTGCTTTTAGCTCAAAGTAATCTGCACACCCCAAGAGGCATATCTTGGGGTGGCTCGTTCTGAACTGCCCTCCCACGAGGAAATGAACAACATGTCTTAGGAAGAATAAGGTTGGATTATTGAGATTCTAACATTTTAAATTATCTCATTACTCAACTTAATTAACTGGTTTTCTGATTACCTAGAGAATATTTTTTACAATTTTCTATGCATATTAAATGATGCAAAGTTTTTCACAAACTAAGTGTAAAATGTGTTGATTGGATTTAGGTGACTATGAGTGAAAGCTTGTTGCTGAAGGTGAGATGTGATGAAGTGGGGTTTCTCATCAAACAGAAGTGGGCCACTTGAGCCAGCTTTTGATACGTGCTTCGTTAGGTTCTTTGGGTTCAACCTATCTACCCAGAACATTAACTTATGCTGCTGGTGAGACATCAAGTGAAAAGATTATCAATGACAATAAACCAATTTAAAAGAGAAATTGCACATGTAGCATGAAGCCTGGGAACTACCCGTTGTTGGGTCCTTATTACCAAAACTGATGATGGAACTAGGAGAAGTTTAAAATATAAGATATACATCACATCTGTAAATCTTGTATTTACAGTATTTTTTTATTTTTGGCAAGAATGCAGCAGATTATCTAATTTTCAAATTTACCATAAATTTTAACTAGCAGCTCTTAATTTATTTAACTACTAAAAACAATTATTTATATTTATGTAAATGGTGTTAAGTTATCTTGATAGCCCCTACTTTTATTTCTTCCTCAATGAGACTGTCAAAAGAAAAAGAAGAAATTAAATGAGAAGTGGTTTATTAGGTCTGTTTGATTCCAAACTCACACGTACACACACAGATACAATAGTAGTCTCTTTCACAAAATGAAGTTAAAATTATCTAACTAATACAATATAAGTTCTACCAGGCATCTTGAAATCTTGCTTATTCCAACTGATAAAATCTCCATCCCCATTCATATTTCGATCTGAATCATTGATAATATCAACTCAGTTTACCTCAGAATTGTGATTACAGAGACTGCTAGAAAATTATGAGGTACCAGATTTAAGATCAAGAAAACAAAATAGAAACAAACTCAAAGATACAGAAAACAGACTGATAGCTGTCAGATGTGGGGATGTTGTGGGGCTGGATGAAATAGGTGAAGGAATGAAGCCGAAAACAAAATACTCTGAGACACAGTCATCAGTATGGTAATTACCAGAGGGACAGAGGGTGGGGGAGGTAGCGGAGGGTGTGGGGGAGGATAAATGGTGACGGAGACTAGACTTTGAGTAGTGAACACAATAGAGTATACAGAAGATGAATTATAGAATTGTACACCCTAAACCTACATAACTTAGTAACCAATGTAACCTCAATAAACTCAATGAAATATGAAAAAAAAGGTATGTAATTATATGCACCTATGGAAACCTTTTTATCTTCTCCTTCAAATTAGAGGAAAGTCATATTTATATGCTTTTCTAGTACTGTATATCTTCCCTTGATCTATAGCTACATTACTTAGAGTGATTATTTGGTTAATATTTGACTGCCGACTGGAATGAAGCTCCACGAGTGGAGGCCTCAGGTCTGCTTTCATTCATAATGATATTCCCAGAGTAGCAGTTTCTTGCACGGGATAGGTTTTCAAAATTTCCAATTTAAAGAATATTTAAAATCATTTTTGTTAGAGGCATACATCAAAGTCACTCTTTTTAGAATTTCTGCATATTTTATTTCTGCTTGCCAGAGTAGAGAAGAATCTTTATTAGCTCCGCTGGTTAGAGTGTCACCCCATAGACCAAAGCATTCTGGGCCTGATCCCCAGTTGGAGCGCACACGAGAAGGCAACCAATCAATGATTCCCTCTCACATGGATGATTCTCTTTTTCTCTCCCTCCCTCCCTTTCTCTATAAAAGCAATGAAAAAATGTCCTCGGGTGATGATTTTAAAACATTGATCAATCATAAGAATTTACATAATTGTTAGAGTTAATGGTTTCTTATTGAAATCTTATTATAAAGGTTATCAATTATTCTGGGAATAAGCATTATTTCAGTAATTTCCATCAGCTCTCCTTAAAGTTACTCTTTAAATTGCTATAGAAATTTTATCTCTCTATTATTTAAGCTAATTGCTGAAAGTACAGTAAGTCTAGGCCATTACTCAGATTTAAATCATTTCAGATCATAATTGAACCATCTCAAATTAAATAGCATTTAGCTCACTAAATGGGTAATTTACTTAAAGTATTAATGGTCTGAGAGAATTAATGCTTAAGCTAAATGTACTTACAAACTACTTGGCCATATATTATATCTCTAATATCATCTGAGACTCAGGAAAGGTGTCTTTAGGAAAGCCATGCCTAATTTGTGTAAACATTTACATGATCAATTAGTAAATGCACTAGCCTTTGAAATGTGACTAGCATGGCATATTATGTTTCTCTATCGCCAAATGAACTATCATAGGAAAAGGGATCAAAGAGGTCTTTGAAGAATGGTGGGTTTCTATTTACAAATTGTGTGCTTAGGAATCAGTGATCCTGGATGATAATTTTTAAGCTATATCATAATTTTCTTCCAATTTCATTAACTTGATCTATATAATATGGCTGGGTGTAAAATGTAATATTTTCCTTTATTTCATGAGACATAAAACATTTTAATGATATTCTTTAAAAATATGTTTAAATATGTGTTTTTAAGAATTCTACGTAGTTAATAGAAACAATATATAATATACATCCTGTCTTCCTATCTTATTAGCCAAAAGGTGGCATACAAATTTTCTGCTTACATTCCTTAAAATCTGAAAGATAAGAATGTCAAATTGTACCTGAGTCAAAACTACAGCCATCACATCATTCTCTTAATTGAAGTATTTGTTATATTATTACAACACAATTTTGTTAAAGCAATAATATATAGTAATATAATAGCACAGCCTTTTGATATGTTTTGAATAGTAAAATTAATGGCTTTCACTGGATGAAAAATATATTTAATTATCTGATGCATCTAAATTTATCTAGATTTGAAAGTTATCAGCATTATAATGAAAATTATGTTGCAAAGGGTTAAGCAAAGCAAAAGAGAGAGAGAAAAACAGACACAGACAAAAAACGGTACAGTAATCACCAGAGGGAAGGGAGGCGGGTGGGGGGGGAGGTAGAAGAGGGTAAAAGGGGATGAATGAGGATGGAAGGAGATTTTGTTGGCAGAGGTAGCTAGTAAGTATTAACAAAGGAAAGGAGCAAATGGAGTCAGACAGGAAGCCTAATAAACCAGGGAGCTGCATAGGATATGAAGCCTGATTTCCTGGGAAGCTACAACATCCACAGTGTCCCCAGGGGACTGCAGCATCCTCTGCCCTCAGGACATAATCCCCAAGCAAAAGCTGAGAAGGCAGAAAATATCTCCTCAGGGAACAAGTGGCCTGGCAATGGGATTATCTGGAGTAGTGGAAATAAATTCCTTTGCTAGGTGAAGGCACTGTAGAAGCCAAGAACGTGACTATAAAGGGGAGTTGCATAGCCTAGGAAAAGGGTTGGATTGGATAAGGGGAGGACCCAGCATAAACCCCCAAAGGATTAAGAAAGAGATTGGTTAATTTGAAAGAAAGCCACCTCTTCCCCCAAGCCTGAGGTAACAAAATCAAAGCACATGTGAGTTCATGTTCTCACCTGTTCGTCCCCATTCTCTATTCACATCAGCCTTGTGAGCCTGGAGGACGTGTAGGCCCAAGCACAGGCTACAAATGCAAGCCTGGGTTCAACAGCACAGCACCAGCTGGAGCAGAGCCAGGAACAGAAATTAAGCTAGCTGGATGGGGACAGAGATTGAGCCGGACTAAACTTTGGCATGAATTCAACGAAACCATGGCAGCTTCGGATGCCCTGCCAAAGCTGAGTAATGGCACATCTCTGGACCCTAATCCTTCTTCTGGGCTTGAAAAACCAAGGCTGCACTATTGCCACATCCAGACAGAACTGAGCCACCTGGTTGTGGATGAGACATTGGGCACCTAGGAGCAATCTTTCGATATTACTCCAATAAATCTTACTACTACACTTCATCTTTCAATGCATGCATCCCTGAAATGCTTTTCTTATCACTCTGTGGAAAATCCCTATTTCCACTAGCAACAACTTGACACAATACAATATACAGATGCTGTATTATAGAATTATACACCTGAAACTTACATGTTTGTCAATATCACCCCAAAAATTTAATAAAAATTATGTTGCACATTTTATTGACGCTATCTGACATAACATGAAAACAAACAGTATTTTAATATAAAACCCACACTGTATTTTTAAAATTTTTTATAGTTTTAGAGAGAGAAAAGAAGAGAGAGAGAAACATCAATTTCTTTTTCCATTTATTCATGTACTTATTGATTTATTCTTGTAGATAGCCTGACTAGGGATCGAACCTGCAACCTTTGCATATCAGAACAATGTTCTCACCAACTGAGCAGCCCATCCAGGGCCACACTGTGTTTTTAAAATAGAGAGGCAGAATGTTATAAGTTTTAAAAGTAGACATACACAGAATAAAAGAAAAAAGTCATAGAAGCTAACACACTTGCTGTAAAGAAATATATCTATTTTGACAAACTATAGAACTTCTTATACCAAAGCCACAGGATGGCACAACATAGGATTCTCCCTGGAGCCAGACAGTCTTGTTTGAAATCTGCAATTCTAGTAAGAATAGCAGTGTTTGGAATATTTTTGAGTCATTTTCTTGTTATTCTGGAGATATCTTATTTATATACAAATCACCTTAAAAAGATTAGAATTTATCACATTTATCAAATATAACTTCTTCAGACCCACAGATTGTGGCTCATTTCTCAAAGGAGATATTTGATTCACTCTGCCTTGTCTGTAAGAAATATTATTATATCATGCCTGGTTCTTCTCCTGGCAAAGTTGAAACACAGAAGGGAGTCATATTCATGTTTTTCCAAATGTTCTCTGGACTTCTTAGTTGACTGAGTTTGGACCTTAAATCAGTATTTAGAAGGAATAGAAGATTCATTCATTGTTACTATAATGAATATTTCCTTACCCAAATGCAAATGTATTCTCATACATGGTTCAATACAAAATCACTGAGAAAAATTAAGAAATACAGATAAGCAGCATCCAAAAAAATCACCAATAACTGTACCACCCAGAAGGAATTTCCACACATCAGCACGGAATATAGTAGAGCCTGGCATACTGGTGACAGTGAAGACTAGCCCATCCTGGTGTGACCACAGAGCTGTAGAACAATGCGCATCAAAGAGGCCAGGAAGTCAAAGAAGCCAGGGCAGAAAATAATGATAAGAGTAGCTCAAAGGATTTGTTTAGGAAAACTCCTGATACATTTCTGGAGATACAAGCATTGATTGACATGACCTCATAATTTGATTGTTCTTATAATAGCAGAGAGTCATATGTAGTTTGAAAAAGATCTAGAAGATTTATCAGGATGTCTTAGTTCATTCCTAAATAAAAATGGGATTGACTTATTTAAAATCCTACTATTTGCCAGGCAGAAAACTGGGCTCTCTCTCACAGAAGACTTTTTCAGATCTTAAATTTATACCTCTATTTTAATTTACCTTAATCATGTAAACAATTGGCCTTTACTATGTTTTAATATCATGCAACCTTAGATTAGTAAGCAGGAGAAAGCATAGGACAGGAGAAAGAGGTCATATTTGGAATCACAGAGACCTAGAATTAATTTCAGCTCTAGTACAAGTACCTGAGATTCTGTTATGATGGGAATCATCTTGGTGAACACAGAAGCATAAATTTAGAAAATTTAACAGAAAGTATTGATGTGAAAATAGCTAGTACATTTACTGTACTGAAACTTTCAATCAAGGGAGAACAGACATCAATAAACCATCTTTTATGTAAAAGACATTATGCCCAAATTATGATAAATGATCACTGACTATAAATAAAAAGTTAATTGCTCATTTATATATATATATATATATATATATATATATATATGCTATTTCAAGGAAATAATCTAAGAAAATTAATAATAACTTTAAAAGTGTAATAACATGCCAAAATTATTCCTATGATTCATTTAAAATAAGAACATATTTCTATTGTGACTTATGACATAAGACAGACTATATATGTTACATGACAAAGAACAAAATACATGAATATAATATGCTATTTCCTACAACCCATTTTTTCTTATGATACAGAAACTAATTTAATTTCACTAATTTGAGGCATAACATGTCAATTAGAATATAAGATAATAATTCATAAAATAGTTTTCAGTGCTTACTATATGACAAGCAACTATAGCAGAATAAGCAAGAATAAATTAGACACAGTTCATGCTTCAAAAATTTTACAATCTCTCTGGTAGAGCAAGTACAAATAGTGAATTATTGGGATAAGATGTATGTACCAAGACTGAGATATGTACAGAAAGAAAAACACTTAAATGAATCTATTATCCCGGGGCCTATTTAACCACCACCCCACTCCTTGACCTCTTCTAACTTGCTAAAGCCAAGTTTTCTTTTTAGCCCTTGACTTCCTCAGGGGAGGTTTCTCAGAAACTCATGCCTTTAGTTTATAGCTATTAAAGTTTTCTATTCATATTTAAGTATTTGATAAATATTTGCTTCTTCATTAGACAGGAGGCTCTAAGACAGCTATACTGATTCTACTTTATGTCATCATAATTAGTAGTTTCTCAATAAAAAAACACTTGTTTTATTAATGAATAGAGAGGTGAAATCTGAAAAACTATTAAAGGCTAAGTAGAGTTTTCCTGCTAAAGGTGGAATAAATTCAGGAAAAAACAGGAATAAGAAACAGGTTGTTTCTAGCAGGGGAACTAATTAAACAAAAAATGCAATGAAACAGCAAGAATAATGCCCAAAATGACCCTAGGATCCTCTACGGTCTTTTAACTGTGTTAGGAAGAATGAAGTCTTCTTTTAGCAAAATTAGGAGCCATTGAGGGATTTTAACCTGACAAGTGTGAAAGGGCAAGTTTTGCTTTGCAAATAGTCAATGCTGGAAACTTCTCCAAGATCAATTGTAGGCAGGCTAGGTCTGTGCACAAGTTACCACAGTGAAAGATGGAAAAGAGAGCTCTTAAGGAAAAAAATCATGCTAAATGCTGAAAGCCAAAGATAATTACTATTAATACTTGGGTATTGATAACTTATAAGGTAAGAATTTTGAGCATCTTCAAATTGACAAATTAACAAATGCCTATTTCACACAAACTGCTACAGAAAGCAGATTAATTTTATGTGAAAATGGCATCTTTGGATAACTGACAATTTCACAAATATACTACTAAACTTGTACTTAGGTGAAACTTTGATAGGAGGTTTACTTATGGTATGACAATGCCCACAGGCGATACATGATTTACTGAAATGTGGCTCAGGAGAAAACTACCAGTGTGTACAAACACTGCTGAAGGTACTCAAAGGTTCCTAAACCATGTAAATGAAAGATTCGTCTTCCATCGAATCATTTTTTTATTCTCTGGAACACTGACCAAGAGAGTTTAATGAATCACTTTGTTGCAATTACAACATGGAGTTACTAATCTAATTAGCAACAGATGAAAACCACCAACTTCCATTTTCTATGTAAAAGCCATCACTTTATAAAGTTTCTCCATTTTTTACAAAAACATTTAATACAAAACGCATCATGAAACATCACCCATTTGGTGTATGGTTTGGTTAACATCAAATAAACATTTCTGCCTTTAGATATTCATGTACTTCATCAAAGGGAGAGTTGTGTTTATTGAGTACCTAAAATATGTCAATTATTTTACAAATTGTATTTAATTTCTGTAGGGGACTGGTTTGTTTTAGTCTGGCAAATGTGACTCAGCTTTATATGGAAAACCTAAGTGAAGTGGTGGGCAGGAGCCTGACCTTCAAACCGAGTTTTCCCGTGGAAATCAGGCCTAGAAAATGCATACAGACTGTTATGGCTTGCTCTGGCTAAAACTCCATCACCCTGATCTAAACAAAAAATGTGTATTGTCTATTTTCAAGGTAATTTCCAAAGCCTATGTGAATTTTCCCAAGGACAGAGCTAATCAGCTCATCGCCATTCCCCTCTGCATGTTATTTTCATTTCCTTCATTATACCTAAAATGTAGACAATAATATTCTATGTGATAGATAATAAATTCTTCTTTGATGTACGACCTGAGGAAAACAATAAAAGCCTGTCTAGGCAAGGGTTGAGGCACTCTCCCCTTGAGAGAATAGCCAAGCCATTCCCTTTTTCTCCACAGGACTGCTGTCTACTGTGCATTTTTCTCATCTTTAGTCACAACAGGCAGACTCTGCTGGCCGGAGTCCCCCACATCTGGCGCCCAAGAACGGGGACCCAGAGCCATCGTTGTGGCCAACACACCAACGTGGATGGAACGTGCGCAACAGCCCAGGTAAGGGCCGACAACCCCAAGTGCTTTTCAGTAAGATTGTCAGGAGTGTTGTATTTCAGGGAAAAGGGGTATTTTTCCAAGGTCACCCTCTTTTGCAGCCACACTCTCTTTAGTAAGCAGAAGCCTTTGCTCACTCTCTCTGGCAATCGCCGCACCTCTCAGGCACGGTCGAGCATTTAAGAGCCACAGGGTGCTCCCCACAACATAGCCACTCGTGACAAGATGAGTCTGACATGGGCCAGGAAAGAACACTAGGTTTCCTACCAACTGCAAGCAAAAGTCCATGCAACAAGAGACACACTGTAAAAACATTCACAAGCCCATCCCCAAGGAATAATCCCCAACCAGGTTTTAGGCTTGGGAGAGAGAGCAATGAATTTTCCTTTCAATTAGCCTTTTATTTTTTCTAACAAGCACCTCTGTGCATTCTTTCTTTAAAAGTTGCTTTTTGTAGCCCTTTCAATTCTGTCTTTTCCCTCCACCCACCTGTAAACAGAAAAGCAGATAGTAAATGGGTGTTCCAGTTTCAATTGGACTCTGAAGATTGTTTTGAGAACTGAAAAGTTAACAAGGCTGTTTATGAGTGTCTCAGCGTCTTGCTGAAACACCGAAGATAAGAGGCGTTCCTCCCTCTGTCTGGAGATCTCAGGCGTTCCCATGTGAATAGCAGCCTTGCAGAGGTGTCTGGGGTCAATCCCTGAGAAATGCAGGGGCCTCACAAGGAATTCCAATCACAGTAATTTAACTTTCGGCTAGGTCAGGGAGTGCAGTATAAAGGTTGGTCACCTGGCACTTCGAGCCCCTCCTGGAAGTCTTAAATGAGTGGGAAAAACCTGAAACCCATAAGTGGGGTTAGGGTACCCTGGATGACAGGCAGCCCTTCTTGACTGTCTCCCACCAACAGTACATTTTTGACCCACCACACCATACTCCCTAATAGCTAACTAGTTAAGGTTTAGTACAGGCTGGGGAATCTGAAAGGGCAGAAATCAAAATAAAAAAGGAAACTTTTAACAACAAGAATGAGCTCTCTAAAGAACAAGAGCAATGTTGTTGCTAATTTAGCAGTTTTTTAAAGCTGCTAGATATCTTTCCTGATAAGGGATATTTAGACTTAGTAATTTAGGGAAAAAATGGGCAAAAGTTGAAACAGCACCAGGTGTTGTTAGATAAAGACTAGTGTCTCACTCCCTCCTTTAGAGGATTTAATTTGAAAATACTGGTTTGCTTGAATTTTATTTTTTTTCCTGTTTTAAAAGTAACATCTCAGTCTCAAAATGTTTTAGTAAATAGAATGAAATCTCTAATACTGTTACATCGTAAGAATTCTACTCAGAAAGAATTTAAATTGACTATTTAAAAAAAAAAGAAAGAAAAGATCTCACTTCCCTCAGACAGCAAAAAGCTCAGGAAGAAAAACAATGAGAAAATGGGTCTTTTAACCATTCTGAATCCTCTTTCTGAAGGCCCAGAACTGCTTCAGTCCTGGGAACAAGCTTAGCACCCTCCTTCCCTCTCCTCCAGCTCCCCTAAAGTTGTCAAGGGCACGAGATAATAAGACAGCTCACTTTTGAGCACACTCAAGGAATGCAGTAATCACCAAGAATAGAAAAATAAAGTAACGGTATTTGCCAGTGGGGGAAATACTGTTTCTGAAAGTTATGAAATGTGTTCATAAATTTGTCAATCTAAAGCATGCTAATTACTTACTTTTAGTTGTCACTAAAAGTTGAGAGTTTTAATTAAATTAGGAAAAATATATAGTTTTGGTAAGGAAAGATATAAATTACGACATTTAATCTTCAAAAAATAGGATTGAATGTGGATTATTCTAAAGTTGGTTATGTCTGAATTAGATAAAAGGACGAACTAAAATGGTCTAGAAGAATTGAAGAAGGACTGTGTAGGTTTGCATTTCATGTTTGCATTAACCTTTTGAGATAGATATTAGCAGATTACACAAGTAAAGGAGAGTACAGCAGTGGGGAATAATCAGGGATGACTCAGAGGAGGTGAGAGGATGTGAAATTCAGATAAGTGGAATGGTGCGGCAGGAAAAGAAGGGTTTGACTGTATAAAAAAGTAACCCACAGAGGTCGAAATAGGCACTTGCTGAGTTGATAAATGCGAAGTCATCAATCTGATTGAAATAAAGTTCCATATGGATACTTTTCAACAATTAAAAATGAATAAATATGGTCAAACATTATAGTTTAAAGAAAAATTTAAAGATATCTACTCTTCTGATTACATGACAGTTTTGTTTGGAAAAAGTTCAACCATTGTGAACATAATGAGAATGGTTTGCTCAATATCAATGTAACCTGGCAGCCAAGGAGAGTGGATTGGAATGCCCACGCCTGAACAATGAATGACCACTTCACTAAACTAGTCAGTGGGGGAGGTAGACACTGTTGAGTGAGCATGTGTACAGTGTGGCCAGTGCATTCAAAATGACTGCGTGAGTAGCCAGTGAATCTGCATCAAATTTTGTGTTAAGCTTGAATATTCCTCCATGGAAACTATTTAGATAATTCAGAAGGCTGCAGCTATGGCAACTGGTGATTGGCAGCTTCATCACAACAACGTGCCCACTCATGCATCACATCTTGTGCGGAGTTTTTGGTGAAACACCAAACCATCCAAGGTGACTCAGCCCTCCTACAGCCCAGATTTGGTGCCCTGTGACTTTTGGCTTTTCCCAAAACTAAATCACCTTTGGAAGAGAAGAGATTTCAGATCATCGATGTGATTCAAGAAAATATGACAAGACGGCTGATGGCAATTACAACAAAGGATGCTTCAGAGTGTTTTGAACAGTGAAAGAGATGCCAGGAGAACTGTGTGAGGTCCCATGGTACCTACTTTGAAGGGGACTGAGGCATCATTATCCTATGTACAATGTTTCTTGTATATTGTATCTTCCTCAATAAATGTCTATAATTTTCATAGTACATGGCTGTATACTTTATGGACAGACCTCAATAAATGAAAAAGCAATAACTCTGATAAAGATAATTATTGTGCTAATAATTCAGGAATTGTGATTACAATTCAAAAATACAATCCAGAAACTACTGCATCTTTTGTAAATACCAGCTTTTATATATCTAGAAACAAGAAGATACAGAAAACATACGTGCATTTTAACATAAAAATTATCTAATTACAAACTTCTGCTATCAGTATTATTATTAAGTAAATTGTACTAAAATTTGGGACAGATGTTTTGAAAAGCTCTTAAGAAAAGGCCATTAA
>PVKM010026615.1:0-19229 GCA_004027735.1 Carollia perspicillata | reverse complement strand
GTCCAAGGTGCCAGTCAATCCTTGCTGACACCAATGTTGTGAAGCACCATGATTGCGAAGATGACCCCCGTGTAATTTCGGGAATCCAGGCTTTTTCTCCTCCCTGCATCCCTTCTGCCAGGCTAGAGGATAAAGCTTGTTGCCCAGTGAAGGTGGAGGAAGGCTGCTGAGGTCACGGAATAGGGAAGCAGGTGTGACATAAATATGCTCCCAAATACCTGAACAAGGAAGCAGAACATAATCTGTTGCTAGTGGAAGGGCCAGACAAGAAAGAGTAAGTAAGATGAAGAGGTCAGGTATGAATTTCTGGCTGTCTCTGAGGGTTCAAACCTGGGAGTAGAAGAGAAACAGGTGGGGCCGGCCAGCCAGGTTTGCAGGGAAACACCCACACAGGGCATTTTACTCCTGACTTCCCGGGGCATGTCTCAGGAAAACCAGAGTGTCCTCAGAAAAAAACATCTCCGAGGCAAGCCACCCACCATGACACAGTGTGGTAAATGAGAAGTGGCTTAGGGAGCTGATTAGGTGGCCCGAGATGGCACTCCCTCCTCATCTCCTGCTGTCCTGGGAGGGTCAAATAAGCCAGGAGAAGCTCCCTCCCACCAAACCCCCAGGGTCAATGCCACGCTCTGCCTGTGCCAAGCAAACAGACTCCAGTCCCTTTAGCAGTGGGCACTTCAGCAATGTACCTGGTGAGGCCAGAGGCTGCCTGGGACAAGTGGGCAAGACATCAAAGAGTGGATAGCGCATGGACCCAACAAGCCCCTCAAAGCCGAGAGACATGAAGATGTCCTGAACACGGGCATTCTCCCAGGAAAGCAGGCAGGAGGAGAGAGGAGACAAGAGCCCACTAGAGGGGAAGTCACAGACCTGAAGGAGGGTATGCATTTTAATTCATTTATTTCCTGGAGCGTGGGGAGAGGCACTCTTTAAAGTAAAGGAAATAACATTACCCTCCATTGTCAAGGTTAAAGACTGCTTTTGGTAGTGATATTGGTGGAGGCATTTGAGATTTTAATATCACTGCTTTCCAGACATCAGCAAGAAAGCAAAAGGAGACTAGTTCTGGGGGAGAGGGGAGGAATTAGATTTTATTTATTTATTTTTAGAGAGAGGGGAAGGGAAGAAGAAAGAGAGGGAGAGAAGCAGCCCCCTACTGGAGACCTGGCCTACAGCCCAGGCATGTGCCCTAGACTGGGAATCGAACCAGTGACCCTTTGGTTTGTAGGCTGGCACTCAGTCCTCTGAGCCATACAAGCCAGGGCTGGAAAATTTTTGAAGCACACTTTCCTGCATATACTAATACCTGCCGATTGCATTTCAGCCCCTCCACCACCTACAATGTCTGAAGGGCCTGTGATGAAGGGGCGCACATGTCTGCAGAAATCTCTGGATTGTGCCTCTTAACAAAGTCTAGTCGGTGGCAGCAACTTGGTCCCGCTCTACCAGTGGCCATGGGCACAAAAACAGGGCCCAATCCTTCCCAAAGTAGCCTGTAAGAGCCGGGAAGGATGTCCACCACCAGCCAAGCACTCAGCTCAAGGAGAAATGGGACTGCAGGCAGGAAAACTAGGACAGAGAACCAGCTTATGGTCTGGAGAGACTTGCTCAAGTTTCCATGAGAAAATAGCAACTCAGGGGTGGTCCTGATCTGGACAGTCACAAAAAGAATAACCTCAGCATCCACCCACCCACGGCAGTAGCACCCACACACCCACTGCAACAGTGCCCATCCACCTCACCAGGCTGGAATCCTAGGAAAACAAAGGCTGCTAATTCCCCGAAGATGCCAGCTCTCAGCGCTCCCCCACTTCCGCATGCTCCCACAGACACGCTGAGATGAGATAATGGATTCAAAAGCACGTCGTAAACTGCAAAGTGCTATACAAAAGCTGGCATAATTATTAATATTCGCAGTGGTTTTCTTTCTCTTTTCAAGAGAGAGATGCCAGCATTTGTGCATTAATAAATCATAAAAAGCTTTCCTGACTGAGCCTTCTTTTCTTCACTCTCTTTGGCCTTCAAACATCTCAGCCCTACCCAACGCATCCTTCTGATGGAGCTGTGGTCCATCACAGTGGGTGAACGGTTCGTGCCTGCCCCAATGCCTGGCCCTGGGAGGCCTGTGTCAATCCCGGCCCGTGGAACTGAATGGAACCAGAAGGGATGCCACCCTTGTGCTGATACGGAAAAGATTGCATGAGCTGTGTGTCCACAGACAACCACGCCAGGAGACTGCACCTCAGCCTTAGCATGTGGCCCTCACCCCTGTAGGCTTGCTGGTTTTCCAGAGTGGGGAACCCATTTCTTCTGTCTCTCAAGCCTGCTGGTATCCATCCTGAGGCTCCAGGCTTGGGGGAAGGGGTACTCAGCTGGTCAGCTAGCGATTGCTCCATTGAAAAGATGCTCATTAAAATCCAGAAATCAGTGCTTGAGCCCCCAAAGCCCAGATCACATAGGGGAGATACTGGACTCACGGGCAGGAGGCTCTTCATGTTCTGGTTCTTCATGGCCACAAGTTACATGTGTGGCTTTGGAGAAGTCCCCTTCCTTATTTGGACTTCGGTTGTTCTGTTGTTCAGTTGCTCTTCATCTTATAAATTCAGGGAAGTGGATAACAACGATTTCAAATGTGTGAACCCAAATTCATTGATTCCATCTATCCCCCTGTTCTTCTGGGCAATGCAAACGAAATAAAACCAGACACAACAATCTTCAACAACTTAGCGGCTCTGTTTTTAATGAGATTCCAATGAGGTTAAGACTGGGTTTTTTTTTTATTAGATTTTGCAATTATTTAATGTTATTAGACTATCATTTGTAAAATGATCTAAAATTGTGAATATAAGGTAAGTAAATGATTCATTCGAATCCGAATCTAAAGCGCTGACAGAACCATCAGGACGCCCCAAGTTGTAGCAGTCAGCGGGGGTGGGGGGGCCGCTGCAGGAGTGGGTGCGGAGCAGCAGGGATGGCACCGTGAGACGTGCCGCACGTGGCCTTGAGAATGAGAACATGGAACGAGTGGTGAACCTGGGCCCCTTGAACCCTGACTATAGCCAACACACGTGCACCTCTAACTTACGTGGAATCCAAATTCCGAAACAATTACAACACTTATGAAAACCATACCCAGAATAGCTTGACTTTGAATTTTTAATGATTTGAAATGTCCTACCTCAACTTTAAATTATTTATGGCACATGCAGATTTACACACACAGAAACACACGCACACTCCTCCTCCCACTTCTAGGAACCACTGGAAGTTTTGGTCTTTTTGTTGTTGTTGTTGTTGTTGTTGACACTATTACAGATTTTCCCCTGTTTTCCCCCTTTGACCCTCTCCAACCAGCACCCCCTCCCCTACCTTCATCTGATATGGAGATAAGGAGTAACAAAGGCAGCCAGGGTGTTAGAGACCAAGATTCTGGAGAAAAAGAAAATGCCACCAGTGAACTCAAAAAACCCTCACATTTTCCCTTTGGGGCATTTTGCCTGCACCAGGGAAGGGAGGAGTGTTCCTGAGTCAGAGAAGAAACATTGTTCTAGAACTGCAGCTGCCTTGCTGGTCTGAGAAGGCAAAAATTGGAGTTCAAAGTGACCATGGTTTGCAAGACATAGGAAACTCCTATCACGAAAGGACCCGTATAGAAATAAGCCAGGCATTCTCCATATGATTGCCCATCAAAGGATTTTCTCACTCCTAAGCTTTCCATGGGATGAGAAACAGGCAAAGAAACAGCTGCTGAAAGGGTGACAAAATAAGCAGAGTTTGAGCAGTCTCAAAGTGCCAGGGAGAAAAATTATTGCATTTCAGGGCCTACCAGGAAGAAGAGGTTTTGGTAAATAGCCTAGATTTTTGCCCTGGCTGCTGTAGCTCAGTGGACTGAGTGCAGGCTGCAAACCAAAGAGTCGCCGGTTCAATTCCCAGTCAGGGTATGTGCCTGCGTTGTGGGCCAGGTCCCCAGTGGGGCATTGTGAGAGGCAACCACACATTGATGTTTCTGTCCCCCTCTTTCTCTCTCCCTTTCCCTCTCTCTAAAAGTAAATGAATAAAATCTTAGAAAAATAAATAACTTAGATTTTCCTTAAGATAACTAAAGGATTCCACACTTAGCAAAAAAGTGAACAAAGATCAGCCCTTACAAAACCTAAAACCCAACCTCAAAATATTCCAATTCCTGACCAGAACAAGGTGATTTGCTAGGGTGGGAGAGGAGGGGAACTTCTCTAAAGGAAGGCAACACCATCCAAAGAGTCAATAACTTTTCATTAGCAATATCTAGTATTTAATCAAAAATTATTCAGCATGCCAGGGGATATGAAATAAAACCAAGTTGAAAAAAAAACCAGAGACTTTAGAAGGAGACACACAGATGACTCAGCTACTGCAGTTGCTAAACACAGACTTTATAAGCCTATGGATAATATGTTCAAAAAATACAGTAAAAATAGAAAACTGGAATATAATTTAAAAAAAACAAATAGAAATTCCAGAACTGAGAAATATAAGAACTGAAATTAAGGCTTCAATAGATAGGTTATAGATAAGTTTAACAGCAGATTAGACACAGCAAAAGAGAGGTTTTATACTTTGGAAAATAGGTCAGTAGAAAAATAACCAAACTAAGGTAGAGAAATAGACTAAGTACATATACAGGAAGAAAGGGGGAGAGGGAAAAAGACAGATAAATATAAGAGACTATGAAAAGAACCAACATATGTGGAATTTGAATCCCAGAAAAAAGATAAAAAATAGGGCAGAATCAGTACTTGAGGAGACAAAGACCAAAAATGTTAATTAATGTACAGATTCATGAGCTCTAAAAAAACTCAAATACCTTTTTAAAAAACTACACAAAAGCACATCGGATTACAGCTTCAAAAACATGGCAAAAAGCAAAATCTTAAAATAGCCAGGAGGAAAAAGGATACATTAGAAGCAATAATAAGACCCAGTCAACGCAAACAATAGAAGCCAGAAGACAATCGAATGGCAAAGCTAAAATGCCAGGAGCGATGGTGGGGGTGGGGTGAGGGGTGGGTAATAACTGCTAGTCTAGAATTCTACACCCAGTGGAGGAAATATCCTTTAAAATGAAGACAAACAAAAATTTCAAGCAAATAGAAATTAAGAAAATAAATTGCCAACAAATTCACATTAAGAGAAATATTAAAGGAAGTTATTCAGACAAAATGATCCCAGCTGGAAGAATAGTGATCCAGAAAAGCAGTAGAGAGCACCAGAAGTGGTAAACACTAAGACTAAATCAAAATAAGTATTAACTATTAAAACAGTGAAAATACTAATGTCGTATAAGATTTTGAATACATAGAGAAGCACAATACGTGACCAAAATAACATAAAAGGAAGAATAGATTTGGGCAAGTGGGAACAAACTGCTATAAGGCCCATGTATTGTCCAAGAAGTAGTAGAATTATTCATTGAGGGTAGCTTCTGTTAAGGCACATCATCAATCTCTAGCAGAGTTTGGCAAAGTATCACCCATGCCCAAATCCAGCCCACAGCCTATTTTGTAGGCTTGGGAGCTAAGAATGGTTTTGCATTTTAATTTTTTTTAAGATTGTATTTATTTATTTATTTATTTTAGAGAGAGGGGAAGGGAGGGAGAAAGAGAGGGAGAGAAACATCAATGTGCGGTTGCCTCTCACACGCCCCACTGGGGACCTGGCCTGCAACCCAGGCATGTGCCCTGAATGGGAATCAAACCACTAACTCTTTGCTTTGCAGGCCTGCGCTCAGTCCACTGAGCCATACCAGCCAGGGCTGGTTTTGCATTCTTAAAGAACAGCTAGATAAGACAGAAAAGGAGGAGTCAAAGACTGTATATGGCCCTCAGCACCTAAAATATTTACCCTCTGTCCCTTCCCAGAAGAATGCAACCCCTGCCCTAGGGTAACAATAAACAAACAATGAAAGAATTTATAACTAAGAAGCTAATAAATGAAGGAATTAGAATAATAAAAAAACACTTTATTAAACAAGGCAGCCAAGAGGAAAATAGAGCATAACTCAAATAGAGCAAATATAAAATAAATATGAGAGAATTAACACCAAGAAAATCAGGAATTTGTTAAATGTAAGTAGACTCCATAATCCAACCAAAATTAAAAGATTGTCAGACTGGAAAACCAAAACAAAACCCAACTGTCTGTGGCTTATGATAGACAGACACATCAAGGTTAAACATAAAAGGGAATAAAACAATTGGTCACGAAAACACTAACCAAAAGAAAGCTGACTTAGTTGTACCGATATCAGACAAACCAAGACTTTAAGGCAAGAAGTATTTCCAGAGAAAAAGAGGAGTATGTCATAATGGCCAAATGTCAATTCAACAGGAAGATTTAATAATCTGAAGTTTGTATGCACCTTAAAATAAAACCTAAAACACGCAGAGTAAAAACTAAACAGAACTAAAAGGAAAAACAATGGATTCATCATTGTAGATTTCAAATACATCTTCCAGCCACTGATAGAATAATCAAACAGTAAGTCAGCAAATATAAAGGCTTGAACAGCATGATAAACAAACTTGACCTTGTTGGCATATATGGGACTGAACCCAATAACAATAGGATTACATGTTTTGCGTGTGCAGCGGACTTTAGGTAAGTAAAATAAACCATATTCTGAGTCAGAAGGCAGATTTCAATAAATTGTAAGTTTAAAGAGT
The DNA here is from genome assembly GCA_004027735.1 of Carollia perspicillata. Taxonomy (NCBI): domain Eukaryota; kingdom Metazoa; phylum Chordata; class Mammalia; order Chiroptera; family Phyllostomidae; genus Carollia; species Carollia perspicillata. The sequence goes on along the minus strand of PVKM010026615.1, from coordinate 12,528 downwards.
ATGCCCTCTTTATTAGAATGGAAAAATCCCAGAAATCAATATGAAACACTTTTTAAATCTTCAAATGTCTAGAAATCACTAAATAACACTTCTAAATTCCTATGATTCAGAAAACAAATAAAAATTAGAAGTTTCCATGGAAATTAGAAAACATTCTGAATTGGAAAATAATGAATGACCAACATGTTAAAAACTTGCAGCATGGAGCTTAAACTCGACTTAAGGGAAAAAATTATACCCATAAATTTCTATTTCGGGAAAAAAGGACAGAAAATCTGTGATTTAATCACTATCTCAAAAAGTTAGAAAATAACATCAAATTTAAGGCAGATAAATTAGAAGGAAATAGTAAAGGTGTAAGCAGGAAAAAATTAAATAGAAAAAGTGTAGAATAAAAGAACCAACTAAACCATAAAATTGGTTCTTTGTAAAGACTAATAAAATTTACAAATCCCTAGAAAGACTGATCAAGAAAAAAAGAAGAGACAAATTACTAATAGCAGTAATTCACACAAATATCGAAGGAGCAATGAGAACATGTAATGAATAACCTTGTGCCAATAAATCTGACAATTTAAGATGAAGTGGACAAATTCCTTTTTTAAAAAATCACACCCTGGAAACACTGACACAAAAAGAATTAGAAGACTTAATTATCCTACCTACTAAAGCTGAACATCGCATTCCCATGACCCAGCAATTCTACTCCAACAGAAATACCTACCAAGGCGTGAGGAAAGATGTGTGAGGAATGTTCATAGGACCACTGTTCCTTACAGATGGAAACTGGGAGCCACCCAAATGTCCATCAGTAGTAGAAAGGCTCGCCAGATCATGGTATAGTCCTACCGTGACGGAGTTTCGCACACACAATCCTGAGTGAAGAAATCAGATATAAATGTGTAATCCATTTCCATGGCAACGCCAATCGACTTTGATGGAAGACAGATGTTGGTTCCTTTGTGGCGGTAATGACTGGGAGAGGCACAGGGGAGGCCTGGAGAATGTGGGAAATGGTCTCCGCCTTGATCAGAGTATGTTCACTACATACAAATGTATCAGGACAGATCCTTGAGCTCCTGCACGTCTCCAACTGTACGATGACTTCTTTTTTTAACTTACAGATAAGTACGAAACAAGTCTCTGGTGCAAAGTTTGTTTCAGAACCTCCGTCTCTTTCTCCTCTGTCTCTGTCTCCTAAATCCAAAATCTAAACCTGTTAGACTCTCACAGACGGAACATGAGTGCATTTGAAGAACTACCAACCTAGGGTCATGCCTTTCCTATACTTTGATTGGGAGAATGGTTCCCCTGCTTAGGAATAAACAACTCTCTATGTCGGATGGGTCTACAGCAGAAGGAGAAAAGAATGGGAGATTAGAAGGAAGAACATTTGACCCCAACCAACAGGTCCTATCAGAGGGACCAGCCCAGGCGAGCAATGGCATCCCTAACTCCGGAGCCAGCAATAGGCTCGGAACTTTCTGACTCCTGAGTTTTCAATGGAAACCATCTGAGCATCCACTGTGCAGTGTACTCTTCACCCTTAAAGGGTGAAGTGACTGAATGGTGGCTTTCATGACAGAAGGGTGGCCACGTTGGCAAAGGGCCAGGATTCACCCGACAAAGTCCTTTCACCAAACAGGGAGTCCTGGAGAAGAGAGAATATCTGACCGAAAACAAATTAAAAAGGCAAAAAGACAAAGCTGTTCATGCCATGGTAACTAAGGTTTGCCCATACCTAGATTAATTTTGTTGACTGAAGTGGTTTTGTGAGTGTAAGTGATTTTTGAAGAGCAAATTAAAAAGATTTTTTTATAAATCTCAGGAGACAACAACATAGCACTAGCTAATGGCACTTGCCATCTCCAAAATAATTACTTTTGTAGTAATCTGCTTATTAATGAAGTGATCTGCAAAATGGATAATGTTTTCTTAAGATTTCGGGCACAGGGCTCTTCCTTCTACTTCATTTTGCTTTTTTTGCAAAAGTATACCGTGAAGTAACTTGAAATTTGCTGACGGATTTTAAGTAGAATAATTTCAGAAATGTGTGTTCAACTAGGTTGAATAAACCCATATTTCTTGTATTGTGCCCTTAAATTATTCCCTCTGGTGATGGAAATGTTCTAGAATTGGTTGTGGCAATGGTTGCACATCTCTGTAAAATTACTTAAATTGATTGAGTTGCACACTTAAAATGGGTAAATTTTATGGCCTGTAAAGTATAACTCGATGATGTTGTGTCGGGAAAAAAGGGGGGAAGTCAACTGAACATTTAAAAAATGTTCACAGGAATGCTGAGTATTGAGAGGGAGCATTCCGGGGGGGGGTGGAGAATGGCAACTACACAACAGCTAGATACAAGCCCAGGAAAAGAAGACCCAAGAGTCCTAGTGGACCACAGGCTGAACAATGAACACATCAGCAGCAGAATGTCCTTCTTAAGAAAGAAAGCTCCGTATCGGAGAATTTCTAAAAGCCGCGTCTCTCATGCGCTGACACCAGACCCTGCTCCTTTCCCCACTCAGCGATTCCTGGCTTGCTACTCCTGCTGCTTCTTTTTTTTCCTCATTAGTTGCCACCTTGTTTAGTTCTTATGTTGTCTAGTAAAGGTTGGTATCCACAGACACGTGGACTTGGACCTCTCTGAAGGCGGGAATTGTGTTGTATTCCTCCTTATAATCCGGGTCATTGAAAAAACCCTTAGCCAGTGCCTGGCACAAAGTAGGTGCTTAGTATAGATAGTTTCTGTCCTGCCTAGCCCAGTGCCTGGCATAAACGAGGTGTTCCAAATGTTAGTTCCCTTTCCCTCTCCACTCTCAGGTGCTCAGTCAACACTGCCCTTATAGCAGAGGCCTGAGGAACTTTTCAATGGCACAGCTGTGTGGTGCATCTAGCAACCACCTTCCAGGAGAGTCCACTGAGTCCCAGTGGGTCCGAGCCCCTTCCCCTCATCTCTGGCTATCCAGCCACTGCTCAGCACAGTTTGTTCACAGCCTCCACCTCCAGTCAAGCCCCTCCTGTGCTGTGTGCTCTCTCTCGCTGCCAAATACCTCCTGGTGCTAACAGGGACCTACCCCCTGCCCATGTTCTGAGGGCCCTCTCCAGACAGGCTGTGCTCAGCCCACATGCAGCTCAGCTCTGACCCAGGACCCAGCCCAGTGGAGCACAGTCAGCGAACTGGGCTGCAGGTGGGGGGCAGACAATGCTGACATAGTGGGATGCCCACGGTCAAGGTGGAGCTCCCTGGAAAGACAACCAGAGAAAAGACACAACGTGCTCATTGACATGTTCGTCATCCAAGAGCAGCAGCCAGGACTGGACCCCAGTGCCTGTGCCTCACCTTGGGGCCTAGTCTCGACCACGAGTTGGTCAGGTGACCACGAGCACAGTTCTCAGCCACAGTTCTGTAAAATGGAGCAATGGCTTGCCTCTCCCTCAGCTTTGCAGGGGAGTAGACAAGGCTGGGGAGGTTCAGTTGCTGGAAGAAATGTCCCAGCACAGGGGGCTTGAGCCAGAAACATCTCCATTGCCCATCTCAGCAGGGCCGGAGCCTTACTTTCCCGGGAACAGGCTTCACCAAGACGCGGCCACTTTCATGTCTGCCCTCGAGCCTAGGTGCCAGGGCATGATGACACTCCTGCGGCTTTGCTGGACCACTTGGTGTTTAGCCTGCATTTCTGAAACTCTTTTCACACTCTCTCTGATAGCTCTGTTACTTTGAGTTAAAAACGAACTTCTGCAGCTATGTAACCTTTCCTCTACAAAGACTGTCAGCTCTGAATTTAGGAAATCACACCGTTCCAAACTCCTGTAGCTGGGCAGGCCCAAGGTGACAAAATCCAGGAGGGGGAAATGCTGTGAGCTGAGGGAGCTGAGGAGATAGCAGGGGAGGCCCCGGAAATTTCATAGACACCAGAAGTGTGTGACCTGTGTGATGTTACAGAAAAACAAGTTGCAATAACGTCACCACTAAGTTAGCACTGTTAAAGAAAAGGGATTATTAGTGCTTAGGAGTATGGCTGCTAAGAATAACACTAACATGGGCAGTGCAGTGTCCAAGTAGCTCAAGTCCCAGCTTTCAGAGTCAGAAGCCGGTTCGAATCCCTGCCCCGCTGCGTCATGGCGACCCAGCATGCTCCTCAACCTTTCTGCGGCTCCAACTCTCCATTCGTTACATGGGAACAATGCCCAGCTCCTCAACATAATAAGGGATTAAATTCAATGAGACCATATATGAAGGGCTTGTGGTAGACAGAATAACAACCCCCCCAAAGATGTCACCCTGTTCCCCAAAACCTGTAAATATGGTGCCTTACCTGGTAAAAAAAGGAACCTTACAGATACGATAAAGCTCAGCACCTTGAGAGGAGGAGACGAATTCACATTATCTGTGTGAACCCAACATAATCACAGGGGCTCTTCTGCGCCAATCAAAAGACCGGGGTCAGAGGAAATATGATACCAGAAGCACAGAGAAAGACAGACAGAGAAGCAGATGCGGATTTAAGGTACTACTTGAAGATGGAGGAAGAGGCAAAGAGCCAAGGAATGCAGGCGGCCTCCTGCAGCTGGGAAAGGCAAGGGGAAAGAGCCTCCAAAAGGAGCATGGCCCTGCAGGCACCTTGACTTTGGACACCCACTCCCGGAACTGGAAGATAATGAATTCGTATTCTTTTAAGCCACTACTTTTGTAGTTATTTGTTACAGCAGCAAAAGGAAATTAATTCAGGGCTTCTGAGCCCACTTTAACACTGCACCTGGCACAGCTGCAGTCTCAAAAAATGGTAGCCACGAACACCAGCTTGTTCTCTTCCCACCTGGTCACACCCAATGACAGGTGCTTCTATCTCCCTCACAGGCCATTCATCTTGGACAGCTGTGAGAGGGTGGTAGCGTTCTTTCTCAGTAGACCTGAAATCTGCCCCTGAGGCCCTTTAAAATTGGCCTGGGGCCCTCTGCCCCTCACACCCCTTCATATAACCACATACAAGTCTGAGCTAACCTCTGAGTCCGGGCTGGGCTCTGGGCAGCTGAGGGACACTGCTACCTGGTGCCACACTCCTGCATTTTTCTCTCAGACTGCAGCTACTGCCTCTCAGCCCTGGCCTCGTGCAGGGGACTCTTTGGTCCCAAGTCCTCAATCCATGCTTTCGTCAGTGTCATCACATATCATTACATTTAGCTTAGTACTGGACCTTATTCTTTGAGCCTCGTTATGCTCAAAGAATTATACAACAAACGTATTCTCTAAAAAGTCATCTCAAAATTTAAGTATTGGCTCAGCCAATACTTAAATATTCATGAATATCTTCATCATGAATAAAAATATCGGATGGAACCACAACTGTGGGCTCTCCCTAGAAATCTACTTTCTCATTGACATCGATCAGCATCTCTACGTACGGCCATAAAACAATTCCAAAGTGGCCCTCTATGCACACTAGTCTGCAGTTGGATATTTCCTCCTGTGCACAAATTTATCACGAGATTCCTTGACAAATACCAAGCTGAGGTATGCTCTGCCTCAACCAGAGCTAACACAAGTCCCTGACATAATAATGCAGCAAGCCTGCCACAAAATTGGCAATATGTTTACCTTACTGTGGCTTGCTCTTAAAGAACCCACACAGGCTTCTAGAAATTTCTCTATATTTCCTGTGCTCACATCAGTCTTAAATAATCAACTGTTGACCCTGAAAAAGAACATACCTGACAGGAAGGACTCCTTCTGGTTAATAGGGCTCAAATTTATAATTAGAGTCTAACAGCCATTGTTGTTGACAGGACACACACACATACACACATGCCCATACCAGGAAAAAAGTGGCAGAATGAACTGCCAGCCTCCTGCACTGGGCTCCTGCCAGCTCAGCTAACCCCTATAAGGGAGTTCCTGGAATAGTCTTTCAAGCATACACTGAGACCTGCCCATCCAATCTGAGTTACACAGCTATAGCCTCATTTGTATCTCTACCGACCAATTAGAGTGGCTCCATACCATTATGGATGCAAGATTCCAACCAATGAGGACAGTGCTATTTGGACCAATCAGGATGCAAGATTCCAACCAATCAGGACAGTGCTATTTGGAGCAATCATACAATGCAAATTTGGATTTCTCATTTGCATAGAAATGGCCCAATCAGGAACCGCGGCAGGAACTTTCAGTATAAACACTGGTTTTCTCTTTGTCTCAGGAGAGCACTTTCAGTTTCCCCCTGATGCTGCATCTCCCCAGTTTACAACTGTTCATTTGAATAAAGTTTCTCCTTTTACCACAACCAGACTGTGGGCTCCTATGGGCAGTGACTTTATGGCAGCAAACTTTTGTCCCAACTTAATGAAGGTGAATGGATAGCCCTACGTTTGTAGTCTGAAGAGTCTTTTCCCCTCTTTATTAATAAAAGCAATATTTTCCCATCTCTAGTGTTGCATTTTCTTTTCCAGGTTCCATTTTCCTCAAAGATTATCAGCCGAGACTCTCCTACAGCCCTGGTGGTTGGGTTCTCTCTACTCCCTGGAGTATCATTTGTCCTGGCCACAAGACCTGAGCTCATTTACAGCAGGTTGGTGCTTGTTATAATCGCTTTCCTTATCTTGAACATCAATTTTCTCTTGCCACAGCTTTCTTTTTCTCTTTGGGCAGTAGATCGTTCTCCTCAGCAAAGGAGGTAAAATTCTTTCTTGCTGCAATTCCAAAATGCAAATAGCACCATGTTACTTGGTCTGCCCTAACGCTGAGGTGGCTGACTCCCCTTCCCCTCCAGCAGCGATTCTCAAACTCCTCTGGGGTACTTGTTGCAAACACAAATTCTCCAGAGAATTCCCGCTCATAGGCCAAGTCAATTGCTATATTACTTAGGGTAACACTAGCTATGAAAACAAACAAACCCAAAAGCGTACAACAGCTCCAACACAATAGAATTTAATTTCTCATTCTCTTAAAGCTCCAAAATGAGTGTTCCAGATTAGTGGGTGGTTCTCCCCAAACAATAATTCAGGGACCCAGGGCTTCCTCAGTGTTGTCGCTGTGCCACCTTGAACATGCAGCTTCTGAGAGCCCTGTGCTTGCCTGCAGCTGCATGAAGAAAGGACAAGAACACGGAGAACACACAGGGCAGACGTTAATGAGTCAGGTCTGGAAACAGCACATATTACTGCCATTCATAGTCCATTGATATGCATGCGCTTCACTGTAAAGGAGGCTGGGAAATAATAGTCTAACTGCAAAGGAGGCTGGGAAGTATAGTCTAGCCCAGAAAAAAGAGGAAATGGCTATGGTGAAAAGTCTGTGGATGTGGACGAAGGGTTAGGCTTAGCAGCCTGCATTTGCACAGGCCTCCCAGGTGATCCTGACATCAGGCCCCAATCTGAGCAATACTACCCCGAGCACCCCCAGGGCAGAGCCTCCGAGGCCCTTTGCAAAGCAGCCTCCTCTTTCCTCTCTGGCCCTGTCTGCACCTTCCACCCTGCTCTAATCCCATGGAGCTGTAGCAGCTCCCCCAGCCTGCCCTGATCGCCCACACCCGTGCTTGGCAATTCTTGTTTCTACTGTTCACTTGGCGAATCCCTGCACATCCTTCAGGACTCAGGTGTAATCTCTCCTGTAAGGCCTTCCCTGACCCACCTGCCCCCGAGTAGCACAGACAGTACCGGTACTAAATCTCATTAAGGTATTGACCGTGCTGAATGGCATTTGTGCACGTGTGTGTCTTCCCATTAGACTAGGAGATCCTGGAGGGCAGTGACCTCTTCTAATTATCTTTGTATCCTCAGCACCTGGCATGTTGCCTGGTACCTAGTAGCGCTCAGTGAAGAGTTTGCTCCACAGAAATCCACAGTGTTAGACGGCTTACCACAATCACCAATCAGGCCCTTTCTTGATTCCCTGCTTGTGTCAAATCATAAAAATGGTTTTGGTTATCCTTATAATTTTCCTGTCTTAGTTAGCTAGCCCAAAACGTCCACTGAGGTTTGGATGAGTCGACTGCATTCGTGCCCCTTGTCTGCTTTCCCCCGCTGCCTGAACTTGCCAGTAGTTCCCCTCCAGCTTCATCAAGGTCCAGCCCCACCTTCCTGTTTTCCTTCAAGAGTATTGGCGAGTACACTTCAAGAATTCGGACAAGGGGAGCTCTTGTGCCACCCTCCCTCTTGAAGTCCCCCGTCATCTCCTCCGATTTGATGAGGACCTTCAGAATCCCCGAAATCCAGTAAGCACACCCTCCGTCTCTGGGAATCATGGAACCCAACCTGGTTGTCGAGGGAGTGAGCCTCCAAGGCAGCTTCCAGTGACCTCACTGGCTGGCGTTCACGGCCTTGCTGTCCCTTCTCATGTTAAACCTCTGTTGGTCTGTTGTTTGTGTAAGATTAAGTTATAGAAAACATTGCAGCTCTTGTCTCGGTGTTCCCTCTCCCTTGCCCTCCCTTCCTCTCGCCTTACCTCCCTTTTTCCTCATTGCTGCTCAAGGACAAACCAGCTGCCATGTCCTGAGCCAGACCTGCAAAGAGACCTGTACAGCAAGGAACTGAGGCCTCCAGGTAACAGCCACATGCATGAGCTTCGAAATAAATCCTCCAGCCCCAGTGGAGCCTTGAGAGGCCTGTAGCCCCTCTGATGTCTGACTTCAACCTCCTGAGAACCACCCAGCTGTACTGACCTTGGATAGCAGGCGAGATGATAAATGTTGTTCGAGCTGCTGAGTTTGGGGGAAATTTGTTACACAGCCAAAGATAACAAATACAATCGGGCTTCTCTCTCTCATTCTAATCTTACCTTCTAATCTCCTTTAGGTCAGACTTCAGTGGCATCAGAGGCACAACCGTTCGCTGGGGAGTCCCAGGGCTCACCAGTGCAAGGCACCTGGTATTCGCTTCGGTAGTGAAAAGGCACAACAAGACATCCAGCTTCTGCTCTGGTTTTGAGTGGTGTGTCTAGAATGAGCCGACCATATCCACCATCTAGTCGATGGGTCTTGTCAGACTTCGGATTCATCAGTTGTTGTAAGGAATATAATTTTTAAAAAATTTTAAGTCAAAGGCTAAGAATTATGTCTAGCACATAGTAAGTGCTACACTGCTGTCAGCTCTTATTGATATTTTCATCAGCAAGACATCATTATTTTACATTCCGTCGCCCCAAGTAACAACCCTGTTGCTTTCGAACAACACACACATCTGCTGCTACATGTTCGTCTTGATTCCAGGAAAACAGCCGTGATGATAAGGATGAGGTCGTACCTGCAGCCCTTTTGAGATCTTAAATTTGGTTTAATAGGATTTCTTAGTAGATTGACATATAAATACCTCAGATTCCAAATATTGTTCTGCATCTTCCCTAGGTTTTGCTAAACCCACCTATTTTCACGTGGAAGTTCTGGTTGCTTCTAGGAAAAATTTACGTTAACTAAAACTCTCTGGCCAATTTTGAAATTGACCTGAAGCTACACTGACATTTTCAAAAGTTAAGACTTTAGCTAGAGGATCCCTGATGCTTTCTAAGAAAATTCACAGCCTCCTCAAGAAAATGTGTCTGATCTGCAACCCTTTCTCTGAACTGGCAGTAAGTAGATCTATAAAAGATAGAAAAAATTTTAATGAAGTCACCTGGTAAATATTTTTCAAAGGTTTAGAAGGAGTGAAAAATGTTAACAGGCCTGTAATGTTACACTTTTCCACATTTAGCATTTGTCCCAAAAGTCGAAAAGGGAAACCTTTTATCTTGACAATGCTACGTTCTTCCATTTATAACAGCCTCTGATTTTTTAAGCAATTTCTATTCAAAACATCTTTTATTACCTGATACAAATGTGCCTTCCTTTATACAATCAGGTAACCTGGCTCACGTGCCCTTTTTTCCCCTTAGAACCTTTTCATGTTGAAGGCTTGCTGCCTCCCCCCCCCCACCCCCCTCCTCTGGGTGGTGTGTGTTCTATTTCACCCCTAACAGCTGCTTTGGCCCCACATTTTAACCTGTTAGCTGCTCCAGACCTCTTGAAAGTAGGTAGGTGACATGTCTTAAATAAATAAAAATAAATCAATGCGTTTCTGACTAGTTGCATATGAACGGAACTTCTAATAAATCAACCACAGATTAAATATCAAAGGGGAACACTTCACTTATGGGAAGCCTGTGCATCCTTTTGTAATGCAAACTAGCAAATCCTTCTGTTTTATCATTTTAGATTTTCATATATTGTATTTTCTTACAGCAAGATGCACCTGGACCAGATGGTGACTTTTATTGTAGGCTCCTGCTTTTTTTTAAGACCCTTAGTAAGTATTCAGTAGGGTCCCTTGAGTTCGGGCCCGGTGGCCTTTTACTTCCTGGTCCCTCTGGTTCCTTGGGGACAGTGCTTCAGGGGCCAATGTGCTGACAACCATGTTTCTACTGGGCAGAACCTCATAACTTCTTCCCCCTGGGGCCCACTACACAGAAAGTATATGCAACTTCACAAATTCTAGCAGGATAAATTCGAAGATGAAATACAGGGTCACATTTTCTCTAGGACCCAGAATAGCTGAATGCATTAGATACTTCATGCTACAGATTTATCTCAACCCCCCGAGAGTGCCTGAAGCTTGATTCCCAACAACTCCTTCTTGGGGAAGAATAGTGAAGGAGTTCCCTGGTGGGGTGCTGCCTTTTGCTTGTGAACATGACAGGCAGCCTCAGCTTTGGAGATGCAGAAATAAACAATAACTCCCGCAATAGCACCTGGACCTGGCAGCGATCATTAAAGAGCTGATGAAAATGAGAAGCGCTGCCAAAGGCTCTGCAATGCCATCCCCGACAGCCCATGCAGACTGGGACCCTCTCGCGGGGCAGCCTGAGTCCCGGCAGAGGGCAGAGAGCCCGAGAGTCTCTCTCCTAGAGACCGTCAAGGCAGGGCGGTCACCTGCCCTGGGCGGATGCTCATTGCCCTGCCTCCAGCCCAATTCAGGCCTTCAAATAGCCACACTAATGGCATGGTCTCACTGCTGACGGGCAGTGGCACCAATGGATTCTGAGGTCAAACAGGAAACAGACCAGCCCCTTCCCTCCTTATCCTTAAAAACAGCTTAAAAACCATGTTTATGCAAAGGATGATAAGCATTCAATCGTCTCCCAAAAGTCTCCTGAATTTTCCTTTTCGTGAACCTGCTTCAGGGAGTGAAAGCATCCTCTGACACCCAAACACAGTCTTTCTTTTTTTTTTAATAGTTTTATTTTTTTAAATATTTTATTATTTATTTTTAGAGCGAGGGGATGGGAAGGAGAAAGAGAGGGAGAGAAACATCAATGTGTGGTTGCCTCTCATGTGTCTCCTACTGGGGACCTGGGCCGCAACCCAGGCATGTGCCCTGACTGGGAATCGAATCAGCGACCCTTGGCTTCACAGGCCCGCGCTCAATCCACTGAGGTACACCAGCCAGGGCCAAACACAATCTTTCTTACAACCTATCGCTCAGATATCTGGGTCTCCTTTTGGCACTTCCTCACAGAAAAAAAAAACACTGGCTTCTTCTGAAGCGTCAAAAACGAAAGTGAACAATTCAACACCCAATAAAAATGTATTGAGCGACCATTAAGCCCATTCCTTGAACCCCCGAGGATGAAGGATCGCTTTATCAATGGGAAGAGTAGATGCTGCTCTCTGAAAACGCCCCGGCCATGTTTCCTGTCAGTTCGGGAGTCAGAACCACCCGGGGAAATTGTTCGTGGCTCTGTCTCATTAACACTCCTGCCACCTGCAAACAAGCGCTAAGGAAAAAAAGGTGCTGAATTCCTGCCATGCAGAATGCCAAAAAAAGACACAACTGGTTTCATTCTGAATCTTAGAACCTAACAGCTCACTGATTTGGGCAAAGGAGGTAAATACACCTTTATTTTCACCCTAAGGAAGTGACTGTTCATGAGTCGTGTGTCAGAAGGAATGATGCCACGAAGAATTCCCCGCCCTGGGACCCACCTCGCCACCCTCCTAGGAGGCCCCTACCTTCCCCTTGGCCCGTCCAGGTTCCTGAGGTCCCGCCTGAGACCTGCCTCCTCCAGGAAGACATCCTGAGCGGCCCAGCTCCTACCAACCATCCCTTGTAACCCCACAACTGAGCACAACATTATGTTTCTCAATAACAACTTTTGTTACCTTAACCTCTGTCGAGCATGACAGACAAGTAGTGGTTTCGGCTGCCTCGATCCCTCCTGAAGAAGGGGCAGGGTAAACCAGAACAGAGTGGAAGCCACGTCACAGCGCCCCTGTGTCCCTGAGAGCACTCGGCACAGAGCTGAGTTCGCAGGAGGCTCCCAGCAAATGGCTGATTGATTAGTGTGTGCCTCTGTGACACAGCACAGAGCAGGGTGGCTGCAGTGAAAATTCGGCAGCTGTGACTTCTTACTTCCTGCTTTAATCAACACCGTGGGGTTGAAAGGCTGGGCACACAGTAGGTGCTAAATAGACTTTTATGGATCGACTAACCACTGGAGGGACAATGACTTCTGTAGGATTTATTAATGCTTTTGAGGCCAAATGGGGGTGGTGTTAG
>PVKM010026614.1:0-19247 GCA_004027735.1 Carollia perspicillata | reverse complement strand
CAAGTCTGGCTGCTCCAGTGCCTGCGACCCCAGCACCTGCGCCTTCTCCATTCCTCCATCCACCCAAGGGAGGCTTTCAGCTCTGTCCTGCTCACACAACAGCTCTCAGGTATTCAAAGAAGGCAGGACATGGCCCCAGGGAGGGGAGAGCACTGGTCTGGGAGCAGACATCCAGGAGCCTCCTCCAGTCTTTGCCCTTAACCAGCAGTGTGGCCTTGGGTGAGTTTCGACCCCTCGGGGCTCCTGCGGCCTTATCTGTATAATGGGATCATCTGCTTGCTCTCCCTTGCAGTTCCGTCAGAGGAATCAATATGATGTGGGGAGAGGAGGGAACACTGCTTTAATTGGGAGTAGTGGCGCCATCTGATTTCTACACTAAATGTGAAGTGGGGGACAAGCGTTTGCCGGGTTCCCTGCTGCATTCCTACACTGAGCACACCTGGAACGTTTGACCGTGGTCCTGCCTGAAATGGCAGCAGTGGTGGTGGAGTGACTTCAGCCTTCAGTGTATCCCTCTTACCTGCCCCAGCCTTGTGATCCGAGTGAGAGACACAAGGTGTGAAAGGAACCACTGGGCAACTGCACAGCGTGGGGGAATGCAGCTCCCACCTCCTTTATCTACCAGCCCCTGGGGCAGTTGCCTTCCCTGGAGCCCCTTGGCCTTCTTTCTGATCAACAGGAGTCCAGTTTAGTCTGAGGTGACAAAGTTTAGCGCCAAGAGCTACATTTCTCATCATTCTGGCATCTAGAGTAGCCACGGGGCAGGCGTGGCCAAGATGATAAGGAGACAATGGAATGAGATTCTGGAAAACCTCCAGTAGGTTCATCTGGCCTTTTGCCATCTAAGTTTTCTCTTCTTACTGCCCGGAATGTAGAACTGATGCCTGGAAGTTTAGGAGCCATTTTGCAAGCATGAGGACAAGATCCATATGCTAAAAGTAACTGAGAAAAGGCTGTTTTCATGTAACCTTGGACTGCCTACTTCTGGAAATACAAAATTTCCTAACTGTGAAAGCCACTGTCTCCCCCCAACCCTGGAGACAGGATAGGGTGGAGGTGGAATCGGCTATTTGTAGGCAAGCACAATTATAACCAATACACCCTTTCCACCAAGGACTAAGTCAGTGCTTCCTTGGACGCCTTCTAAGAGCCCACAAAGGGCTTACCACACTGCATTGTACAAGCTGGTTACTTGTGCCTGCTATTTCAAGAAAGGCAGGGTCTGCACATTCTGTGTTAATCAAAGTGCACCCGCAGAGCATGACGGTTTCTGGCAAACAGGACATATTCTATATGCTTTTGTTGAACCAATGATAAAAGAACCCTTTGAGTTCTGATTTTAGATGTAGCTCACCTACCTTAGATCTAGGAGCCATCATCTCCGGCCAGTTTTGAAAACTCCGTTGACACATCTTTGAAACAGTCAGCTTTTAAAATGGGTTTGCCTAAAATAGTTAAAGCCATGGTGCATGAGCTTTGTAAATAACTTTGCCAGCCTCTCGCAGAACCGCTGCCGTTTCCTGAACTACCCACAGCCATGGCTGCCGGTACTTGTCACTGTGTGACCCAGAAAGCAACGCATGCAAGCCCTGTGTCAGGTCCTGCTGCCAAGTGATCGTCACAGCTGAAAAAAGGCATTTCCACAACATAGATAGAGGGCTTGATAGAAAAGACATAAACATGTATGTGGGAACCGTCACTGGTCTATGTGTAAGGTTGTTTTCTGTCTTAAACGTCTTAGTCAGATTTAGACTGGTAGAACTGCTTCCTCCCTGGTTCTGAAGGTTCTCCCAGCTTCCTCCTCCTCCTCTTTCTTTTATTGTGACTTTCTCCTCAAAACCTGCTGTTTTCACTCTGTTCCCAAAGCATTCATGCTTTTTCTGTATACAGGTTATCCAAATTGGGTATGCAACTATATAACTACTTCACTTGCCTTCCTTTTGAAAAGCTTGGTAAGTCCATGAACTGTTCACGAGAATGCAGTCTATATATTTCCAACAAACTTGGAGTTCGTATAGTCAAGATGTTTGTTTCCAGTCGCTTGAGGAAAATCACATACGATGTACTGGGGCTGCCGGCTAAAGCATGAGCAGACTCTTCTTTCTGGGTTCACACCAACTCCCCCGACTTTCACTGGGGCCAAACGCCCCGAGACCCTTGCTCTCTCTCCTCATCCATCAGCTGAATGGAGAAGACGCCAAGGACCTAGCAGAGCCTGGAGCCTCGAGGTGGAAGGAGCTTTGCCCTCCCAAGCTGCTGCACGAAGCAGAGGCCTGCAAATCTGCACTGGGCTCTTACAGGCGCAAGGAAGACGTGTGATGGTACCCAACAGGGGCAGGTTTTTTCTGTCATAGCATCTGGCCTAATTTACAGGTTACTCCTTACTTTTCCATAACACTGTTTTTTTGCGGTCTCTGTTCTAAAATGCTGTCACAGTTTGCTTTGCATTAGAGCTATGTACATCCATGATTATACTGAACGCAAGTGTTTAGATCAATGGCTCTCTGCTGTGCCACAGAAAGTAACTGGGGAGCTTTAAAAACTCCCACTACTTGGGTCTCAACCCCAGAAGTTGAGATTTAATTGGCTGGTCCTGAGGCCCAACGTTTGCTGTTTTGAAAGAGTGTCCCAGGCGATTTTAAGGGGCAGCTGGAGTCAGGAGCAGCAGCTCTGGATCGGGAGTTCTCAAACCTGAGTGTGCATCGGAACACTCGACAGACTTGTTAGCACATGAGTTTGTGGGACCCAGCCCTAGAGTTTCGGATGCAGGAGGTTTGGGGTGTAGCCTGAGAATTTCCATTTCTAACCGTTTCCCAGATGAGGCTGATGCTATCGGCTTAGGAACAGTGTCCTGAGAACCACCGATCCACACCTTTAAATCCCCCTCAGCAACAGTAACACTCACTAGTGTCCTACTGAGACAGCGCCAGCCATTCAGTAACTAACTGAGTGTGTAATTGAATTTAAAATGAAGACACACAGGCCTTGATATTTGATAAAGTGTTCAGGCTTTGTTTTGAGGTGAGCTGTTACAGAGGCCGCATGCATGCTGAGCAGCGAAAGTGGCCCTGCCAAGCTCCTTCCCCAGACACTAGACTCAGCATCTCAACATCAAGCTGCCAGACCTTTGAACAGTATCCCTGAGCATCTGGGCTTTACCTCCATTTATTCTGTGCATCCGTTAGCAAGATGTGTCCTAAGGTATCAGAAAGCCTCAGAAAGCTCATAAAGGTGTTAATGCTTCGTGTAAAACTGGACACAATTAAATGTATTTGGCATGATTTGATAGGTCATATTTGGGGTCTGGGAACACTCAAAAATTTCTCCATATTAATGGTAATTACTTCCTTGTTTTACATCATTTCCACTTACGAAAGATTTCGTAGGAGCCCTCTATTTTTGGATAGCAGGGGCAACATGTACTCATCTCCTGCTGACATAACTAAGGCAGCCACAGGCAATATGCAAATAAGAGGCTATGAATGGGTTTGAGCCTCGACCATAATTTGCCAAGACCTGGGACAGGATGAGCTGGGGGTGGGGAGGAATGGGAAGGATGTCAAACAAAGCGCCCTGAGGACCAGAACCAGAACCAAGAGCCCATGGTAAGTCTGGGGGAAGAGCACTCCAGGTGGGACAATTTGCACTTGAAAAAGCCCGGGGGTGAGGGAGGCGGGGCCTTCCTGGGACAGAGGCAGGCTGGTGCATCTGGAGTGTATTAAAAAGAGTAAAAGAAGCATGGCATGATGTCACTGACACAGGATGCCTCTGAGTCTGCAGTTTTTCTCAGTGTGATGGGAAGCCACCAGAGGGTTTTGAGCAGAATGGTGGCCTGAGAGGTCTGTTTCTTGTCAGCGAGAGGAAAGAAAACAGCACTTGCTTATTCACAGAGCACCTGGCCAGTGCTTAGCACCTGGAAGTCATTAATAACTTCTCATGTATCATTGGTGAGGCAACGTGCCTCCACAGGGTCATCAGACTTGGGAACAGAAGGGACAGTAGAAAGCAGCCAACATGTCTCTCATATTTTAGAGACACATCCACTGAAATCCAGAGAGGTCAAATGCTTTGCCCAAGGTCACTCAGCAAGTCGGCAGCAGAGCTGGGGCTGAAACACTGAGGAGCGACAGAGTGTCAGCAGAGAGTGTCAGCAGAGAGTATTGGCCTGATAACAGAGCATTTACTGTGGGAAGGGCAGGATAATTCTGGATCCAGTATGGTGAAGTCACTTGGCTATCTACATGAGCCCAGCCCCATATGGTCTCAATGCCAAGGTTCTGGGGAGAGATGGGTTGCAAGAAAAACCTGAGCAGCGAAGATTTGCAGGCACAATGAATGGAACGGAGTTGTAGCCTGGAATGCGTGGATGGAGTCTTGGGTGTGAGCGTTCTCCCAGGGGCTGTTGGCTAAGGAATCGTGGAGATGGGACTCCCCTAGAATCGGTGGACAAGAAGACAATGGCGGGCACCAAATGGAAATGACAAGGGCTCGTTTATGAGCATGTTTGAAATACCCCAAGAAAGCTCAGACACACTTGAGTGGCACTTCGAGAAAGGCTGAAGTGTGTAAAAGCAGGTGAGACTAGTGAAATATAACTTTCCGCTGTCAGCTGCCTCCCATTTTTGCCATCCTGTCCGGCACGCTCTCAGGAAACCCAAGTCACATTTTAAATTCATGGGAGAAGAGATGACAGAAATCCATATCTTTGTCCATTCAGCAAATACACCGCCACCACCTAAAATATCTGCAGGCTCTTCCAAAACACCGGTGTTTCTAGGAACGAGTACACCAAGTATTAGTGACCTTAGACCAGTGCCCAAAGTGAGCTTCGGTGAATTAGCATGCTGGTCTGGGCAGGACCGTGAGAGGTAGGAGGGTCATGCCTTTTGTGTGGAATACAGCAGGGCTGGGCAGCAGGAGGCCTATGCTCTGGGGTCTTGAAGTCCGATCGCAGGAGAAGGGGCTCCTCCCGAAGTGGGGTTTAACAGGTTAAGACCCTGCTGACCGGCCAGCCTGGCCAGCCTTCTCCTTCCTGGGCCAGGGCCCTAAGTCCTGCCTCTTGCACAGCAAAGCCACCTTTTCTATTTATAGGGGAAAAAAACTCTGCTATGAAATGCACCTTCCAATTTTAGGGCCCTTTCCTGGGCTCTATTTCCAGTGACTGACTGGAAAAATATCCCTCTTTCTGAGTGTACATATTTGAAATCTGGCTAGTGGTTTCAGAGTCCACTCCCTGGAGAGGGTTAGCTAGGGAGAACTGGTTCCAGACAATGACAGGGTCCTGCTTTCAGGAGAATGTCAGCCTGCATCCTGCAGAGAGGATGGCAGTCTCCACGGCGCCACCTCTGGTACCTTCCACCACAGGAAAATTTGAGTCATGTTTTGCTTCTCTCCAAGACTGGACTATGGCCTCAGGGCTTCCTGCTAATGAAGATGACGAAACTTCAGGCTGTATAAGAAAAGTCAAAGTTCCAAGAGAAGGGCGCTGGCCCTTTCATGACTTTCCCCCAGTGGGCTTCATTCCCAACAGAGAATAGGGGGCGTTGATAGAGGAGAGGCTTGATGCTCTACTGTACCCGAACTAGACGTGGGGTGTGCTGAGTGGGCTCTGAGGCACCTTCACTAGATGGGATCTAAGCCCGTGTGGAGAAGGCTAGAGGGAAGGAAGCCATGGAAACCAACATTAAGTGAAATATCAGGAGATAATCTTCAAAGTGGGTCCGGTGACTCTAACTCAGTGAAGGGGAGGAGGGGCCAGACCCATCAGCCCAATTACTCAGCTACGTCGCTGGTATTATTCAGACTGTCTGGAACGTGCTTCCACTCCTAGGGGATGGAAACTGTGCTTTTTCTGGGGATGATGACTCATCTCTACAGATATGGAAATTGAGGATGTACAGGGAGACTATGGGGCTTGCCCAAGAATGCACAAGTGGAAGGCAGCAGGGACAAGGGTTGAAGCTGAGCCGTCTCCATCAAATCCCATGCTTTCTCCACTCTCACACAATGGGGCAGGTGCTCTGTTTTCTAGTCTTGTTTTCCTGAAGAGTAAAGGAAATTGAAAGGCAGAGAACAAACCAAAAGGCCTCTTTCCTACCTCCCTGACCAATGCCCCTTCTCTCTAAAACTTGTCCCCACTGCCCTGTCCATGCCAGGTGACTGCATCATTGTGGCCTGGTGGGGCAGTCTGGCAGGAGTAGCTCTGCTTGGGTCCTGTGGTTTGGGGTGTTGAGATCCTCCCCCTGGAGAGCAGGCACTGTCACAGCCAAGTGTACACAGCATCCTGGAAGGCCAGAGCACTTTGGCTTCCAGGAGGCTGTTGGCTTTGGCACAAGCAGCTCCAGTTCATCCTCCCCTGCCTGTCCCTCTCATTATACAGTGTCACAATGGCCTGGGCCTCACACACACACTGAGCTTTGTCTGCAGTGGCACATGCCAAAAGGGGCCCGAAAATGGGAGCTGAGCTGCTGAGGAAACAGTACATCCTTTTGGAAACATGAGCACGGCTACATGGCATGTGTTCACAGGGTGGGGCGAGACAGGGCTGGGGAAAACGGGGGAGATCCAGGTTCACGGGCCTGTGCCCAGAAATCTGGTCACGGGGAGTTAGGGGCCAATACTACTTCTGAGTAGAAAGAAGAGACGGAAAGGGGATGGAACGTGGGGGAGACTCCAAAACGGTCCAGAGCTTCATTGCTAACAAGAACGGCTATCACTTATTAAGTACCTACTCTGTGCTAGACTTTCTGGTGAGCACTTTACA
The DNA here is from genome assembly GCA_004027735.1 of Carollia perspicillata. NCBI lineage: Eukaryota > Metazoa > Chordata > Mammalia > Chiroptera > Phyllostomidae > Carollia > Carollia perspicillata. Next base: position 12,484 of record PVKM010026614.1, on the reverse strand, counting down.
TAATCATTCCATTTTCATACACACACACACACACACACACACACACACAGAACCCCAAGAAGCAAGTCCTATTATATCCTTATTTTTCAGATGAAGTCCCTGAGGATGAAGGCATTTGCTTAAATTCACAGCACTAGAGAATGGCAAAGATTTGAGAACAGATCTTGCAGATGACAAAATCCATATTTGACTGAGGACTTAGTAAGTCCTCAGTCTTTTAGTTTCAGATGGTTCACAAAACCAACAGACTTTCAGGAACAGGGTAGCACAGCAACTTTTAAATCTGTTGTCACCCCACAGGCTTCCGAGTATCGTGCAGCTAAATCCAAGCTGAGCCCCTCAGCAGGGCCATTGCACAGGGTTCGTGAAGTGCCCACTGGGAGCCCTGCCCAGCGCTGTCCAGTTCCTGCAGACTTGCCAAGGCTGTCAACAGATTAACCACATTCATACAAGTAACCTGACTAGTTGGATTCTCTCTGCCCACATAACACCAAGTCGGTATGCGCAGGTACCATTACAGCACTTATTTTCAAGGTTGGGTTTCCATAAGGTTGAGTACTTTTTGTCATCATCCATGGGTGCCTCCTCCACACCCAACTCCACCACACCCCCGTTTCTAACTTATAGGGGAGGAGCGGAAATAGATGCAGAGAGAATATCGTGCTCCTCTGTTTGTGAAACTCAGAACCATCTTCTTCAGCCTCAGTTCAGTCCTTTGTCACTCAGCCAGGGCAGGAAGAGGCAGTGGGAGATGGATTTTACACATAATACATGTAAAGGGACTAGCTCACGGGTCTACGACTAAATGTTACCATGGAGCTAGGACATAAAGCTAGGCCACCGGGATTATAGATAGGTGGGCGGCCAAAGCAGATATCACTAGTCAATCACAGCACTCCTCTGAATCACGATGTGAACTCCCAAATGTTTCTGAAGGGAGTGCTCTAGGCAGTCATTACCAATCAATCAATCAGAGCGTATACGCTAAAACCTACTATTAAATGCGAACCAGTCTGTGGGCTCCTTATGAGCAGCGATCCTACTTTGTGAAAGCATTTGTCTCCCCTCAATGTAATCCAGCACCGCGACACCCAGGTGGCCCTCCATGTTTGTTGAATGCATAAATGAATGCAATAATGAATTAATGGAGCTATTTAGACAGCTGTGACTGAAGTCCTCTTCTTCTGGGAACCCGATCTTCGCTCTCTCTTTGACTGAGGGGCTGGAATCTTCTGTGCACCAAACCTGTGCTTCATTCACATAGGTCTGCTCATGCCGCTCTAGCTTTACAATTTTCCACACTGATCCCCAAGCCGGGGAGCCTGAAGCCCGGTGAGCTACAGAGCTGTTAGCGAAATAATCCTTTCTACGTATGTCCTCCTTCAATTGAAATATTCTCTGGGGGTGCACGAGCTTGGCCTTGGCCAGTCTTTCAGGTTTTTCTCAAGGACCTCAGCAGATGAAACAAAAATGAAGGACTTCCCTATATAGTCCAGGCTGCCTTTAAGGTTCCCAGTCACTTCTGTGGCCTGAAAGTACTTTCTTCATACCCACATGACACAGACAACTGACTTCCTGTCACTGGCCTTCTCTTGGCTCTAGTGCCAAGCTCGGCTAGCTCACGCTAGGCGCCCTTCCACTTGCTGTCATCTGGTGGCTTATGCTGCAGGTGTCAAGAGAGGGAGCGTGGATTCATTTCTGGTGCTTCCAGAAACTCGCTTCCCATTTGGTCCCAGCTGCAACTCCTCAGCCAAAGCAAGTTCTCCACCCTGATGGGGAACACAGTCAGAAAGCCCAGACCGGTGGCGTCTGTACAAGTTTAGCTCCCTCCGCCGTCGCCGAACAGCTGAGTCCTGGGAGCTGTTTGGTCACTCTCATGGGCGGTGCTAAAAGGCCTGCCAAGATCACAGGATACAGCCAGGTTTGCCTTTTGGAGATCGTCTCATTTGGAGACATCTGGAAAAAAAAATCAGTTCTTTTGTGGATTTTTCATTTTTTGTGAGGTCCTTCCTTTCAGGATGAGCAGCAGGGTCGTTAAGCCCTATTCCTTTGTTGAGAAGACACATGACACACCCCTAGTCCTTATATCCTGTGCCCATGGAGAAAAAACCCAAACCAATTCCAGTAACATTTCCTGCCAATCCTGGATGTCAATTTAAATCCAAACCAATTCCAGTAACATTTCCTGCTAATCCTGGATGTCAACTTACAACCCGTCTCTGTGTGACACTCCAGGTAATTGCTCCAATTGATCAGAGCTGGCAACTGAAGTGAAAAAGATTTACCATAAGGATGGGCCAAGGATTCCAAAGTAGAAATGAGTAAAATGGGTTGAAGAGCATCCCCCCCTAAATTTATACATTGAAATCCTACCCCGGAGAATGTAATTTTATTTGGGAATAGAGTTATTGCAAGTGCACTTAGTTAAGATGAGATTATACAGTTACAATGAGGTTATCCTGAGGTATATAACCTAATTCAATAAGACCAGTGTCCTTATCAAAAGGGAGAAAGAAGTGTGGTTACAGATGCACCCGGGAGAACACCCCGTGATCATGGAGACAGCACCATATAAGACAAGGAGTGTCGATGGTTGCCGAAAACTACCAGGAACTAGGAAAGAGGCATGAAACAGACCATCACAGCCCAAGGAAGAAGCCAAATGACCACACCTTGATCTCAGACTTCTAGCCTCCAGAACTGTGAGACAATAAACTTCTATTGTTTAGGCTGCTCAGTTCAAGGTACTTAGAAAACCAACAAATAGGTCAAAGAGAATCTTGCCAACAGAGCACAGATTACTTCTAAGATTATTTCTAATTTAAAACAGAAAGGCAGCTTCGAAACCAGATAGACAACTTCTCTCCCCTAATCCACAAGCCCATTTTATGAATAAAGAAACCAAAACCCAGAGAAGCTATGAGGCTTGACTGAAGTCACTGAGCCATCTGGTCAGAGCCGAGAGTTAAGCTCAAATATTTTGACCATCATTTCCCAGGGCCGATTTCAATGTACACTTTATTTTGTCATTTGCCTACATGTACATCTCCTCTAATTTACCATAACATCTTGAAAGAAGGGGCACTATGCCTGGAATCCAGCATGGTGCCCTCCATAGGGTTTGTTAATAACCATAGTTAATATTTGCAGGATCTTCCATGGGGTAATCTTCATGTTGACCCGAGAAACAGTGCTTTTCCCAAACCATTTCTATGGCAGAGACTAGAAAGCAAGGTTCTCTATGTGTCAGGCTGTGGACAGCAACTTCCAATGGACAGATCAAGACCTGTGCACAGGCAGCCTGGGCCAAGCAGCCTTCTGCTGACAACGTGGTGCTCAGGGCAGAGGAGCGAGTAGGGAAGGCTTGCCAGGCACCCATGATCTTGGCCGGCTTCTTTCATCAACTACAGATTGATATCCCTTCCTCTGCTGAGAGTCTTACATGCTTCTTAGAGGCAGGGACCCTCTTCTTTATCTCTACATCTTCTACGCTGCCCCGGGCCCAGGGTTCAGCATAGATCACAGCAACCGTATAATGAGTGTGCGCTGGCGTGGACCAACGTCTGATGCAGTTGCCTGGCAGTAGAGCACAAGGAGAGGAAAATTTACAAGGTGTAATTTTGCTAAAAACATACCTCGGAGGGGAATCTCACGCCTTGTTATTTGTAACTCTTCCTTTCCAAAGCTGGAAGAGTGTTGAAAGAAATCATTATCAAAATGACACTTTTCAACACTTAAAATGCCTGCCCGCATTTAGAGAACAAAGCCTCAGCTGCTTCAGCCTCTGCAGGAAAAGCTCCCACAAGGCACCCTTAGGATGTAAATTTGACATTATACTTGATTGTCTGTAATAAACACGTGCTTGTAAAAGGTTAAGATGTGGAACACATTTGCATTAAGTCTATTAAGCATATCAAATAGATGAAACACACTTATGGGGTGACTTCATAGTACTCACATCTTTCATAATTAATTTTGCTATTTTTATGGTTGAAATGGGTTCTGAGAAACAGGATACAATTTGTTTTTCATTGAGCTGATAGGAAACCAGCATTGGCTTTCACAGTCTGTTTTCGTGGCAGTTGTTTGAGACCTGCTGTGGCAGTTGTTTGAGACCCTGCTCCAGGGGGTTGCTGGAGTCCATTTGGTCTGGTACATAATTGTGGGGCTCAAGTGCAACACAAGGGTGTGGCTGGGAAGTTGAGAACCAACCCTTTTTGTTGCATTGTTGCCTCAGCCATGTCATGGCCCCCTCAGCCCATCATCCCCCGCAGGGGATTCCAACCTCCAGCATTCACTGGATACCCAGATGGGGCTGGTGAGAGGCTTCTACCAAGTCAAATGGACCACGACACTACCAGCCCAAGGGAGGGACAACACTATCATGCTTTTCCCCGAGACGCCATGCGATGCATCCCCAACCACCACATTCCCTACATCTGTTTTCAGATCTCCTGCAGGGAGCAGAAGGTAGAATGGGGTCTCCCTGCCTACTGGCAAGTTGGTAGCCAACCTGGGCAAAGGGTGGTAACGGTCACGGAAGGCAGGAGGAGGTCTGGAACTCCAGGGGCTGGGGGTTGCAGCGGCAGGACCACCAGGAAGCTGAGCTCTATTGTCCCATCAGATTTCATTTACAAAAGAGAAATTCAAAGATAAGTTAAGAAATACAAGACAGCAGTGGTCGTGCGTTAAACTCTATGCAAGGCCTTCTGAGCAGGAGTCTTGGCGGCTGCCCCAGGTGCTTGCCCATGAACCCTTCCTCACCTGGGACCAATGCACAGGGGCTCAGGTTTTCACATGGGTGTTAATAGATACAGTTGTGTTTGGTCACGTGTTGAGTGTGTACTATTTTGTTCCATGCCGTATGAGAGCTTTGCTAAACTAGATCATAAGATGCTTGCGAGTCAACAATTCTTTTATTCTTGTTTCTGCCAAAGCATTTAGAATGGTGCTCTCGATGCGATGCACTGGCGAACACCACATAAATCACATCAGTCACAAACAGAAATACCGAGAGGTGAAATATTCTGTTGCACACATGTGGAGCTGAATTACAGTTTTAATCATAGCAAAGTAGGCCTCATTCCTGCCCAAGGCATTGCAGGCAGCCTTGGAGGCAGAAAAGGAAGAAAGGATCATTTCAATGCCCATGTGGGGAAGGGCAGCGAGGAAGGAGGTTTCTGTGTGAAAGACGGTGTTTACTGGCTCAGAGCCTCGGCTCATGTCATTAATGCATACGCATCATAAAGTAATTTTCACTCTTCAGGGAGAATTAGGTAATGATGCACCCTTGGAAACTATAAGAAAAAAATGAAGACATGCCATAAATGTGATTAAAAGCTGGAAACCACAACCTCTCAGCTCCTTACTGTTGAGACTACTTAATGACAAAATCCCTTCCTGACTCTGCGCATAATTGCCTGGAAGAGGGAGCAGATGAGGCCCTTCCATCCTCTACGGTTCAAATGCCTATCGGGTTGATTCACTGGCTGGAGCCCTGCTGTTTGAAAGCCTCATGCCAGATGACTGCTGGGAGAAGTCACGAAGCCAGTGAATGGAAATAGCCCTACCCGCTGTGCGAAAGACGATCTTGGAGCTCGCCCTTCTCACCCTCCTGCACATACCGATGAAGCATTGTTGTGCCTCTGCCAGTTGCTATAGAGACGGTGTGGGGAACACATGTAAATACTCGGCATGTGAGAAACAGGCTGAGGTCCTCCAGTGTAATGTGGTTGGTTCCTCTTTGACTTTTCTCGTTCCGGCCCGGAGCTGCAGTTCACAGCCACGTCAGTAAGCCCTGCGGTTTCAGGCCTCAGACTTGCACGGCTCATTTTTAAGAAACTCATCTACCAGGAGAAACAGAAACACCCCACATTTTGGGACATGAGACCCTGGTTTGGAATGCTTTCTTGCTACTTTTGTGGTAGCAGCAACTTACTCCACCTCCACCTTCTCATCTGTAAAGTGGGAGACCAAAACCCTTTTCAGGTGAAGAGATTGAGAACAGACAAGCTTTGTAAAGATGGAAGCATTAGGTGTGTTTAGCAGCATTATTATGTAATTATTGTATACTCCCAAAGGCTTGTCAAATGTGGTCTTACGTAGACACTGGCACGTAGAAACGGGCGGTTCATCACCAGAGTTAGCGGTTAGACGGCACTGTTCCTTCTCAAGGTTTGGTGCAGATGGCTCCACGCTCAGAGGAGGAATCCTCGGCCATGGGCCTGGCTTCTGGCCTCTCTCCTTTCAATTTACTGGGGCCTCCGCAGTGATCAAGGGCCCCATTTCGCCGTCTGACATCCACATGGAAACAGAACAGTACAGCTGCTAATCCCTTCTGACCCTTGAAAAAGCCAGGTGTTTTCTTACACTACAAATACACACCCAAGGTTTGCAGAGCTGGCCCTTCCAACAGGAAGCATCTCCTCCTCAAAGAGGCCTTGAGAACCAGAGAGTACATGTGAGCAAGCCCTGGTTCGAAGTCCAAGCTGTTTGTGTGGCTTCTTTTGGGGTGTGGGAGGAGGGGCAGAGCCGAGGATTAGGATGTTGTCCTGCTGACTGTCTGTCTGCCACCGCCCACACGTCAGAATGTTCCTCTCTATCTCCTTGGTAACCCGACCCTGTGCTGTGGTAAGGAGAGGAAACTGCAAACCAAATCGGACAGCTGTGACGATGGGCTGGGCCTGCTTGCTCCTTCCACCTGCTCCTTCCACCGGCCCGCTCTCCATTCGGAGCTCTAGAATTGTGTTTGTGATTTACTGTGCAATCAAATGCACCAGCCGCTCCACATTCTGGCCCTCGGAAGAAGCAGCCTAGCCCGCGGGTTTCTAATGCTACGCACCCAAGTCAATGAGGGGATGTTGGAACCCCGAGTCTGTGGGCTCTAGCCACCCCAGCCCAAACCCCACAATGGGCTGAAGAGCAGAGCTCAGCAGGCAGGAATGTGACAACAGTGTGAGTAGCAAGGGTGGAGGGACATGGATGGGGAGCTAAGAGAAAGGCACAGCCCCGCCAGGTCAAGAATTCTCCAAATTTTCTTCCCTTGATACTCCACACCCCAAATCTGCCATCTGGGAGGAAAAAAAATAAATACATATGTATATCAGAATTTCCATGAAGTTGAGAAGGGGAGACTAATAGCATCTTGTGGTATTTGGTTTGTGTTTGCTTTGCCAGGAAAGGAAGCAGGACTAAAAGGGAGGCGTGAGAGGAGTAAACGGTGGTGTTGACAATAACGCAGAAGCAGCAGAGAATTCATTTACTCATTGAGTAAATACTGTGTGGGAATCCACCACATACCAGACCCTGTTTTAGATGTTGGGAAAAGAGCAGTAAACAAATAGACATTTTTGACTGCATGGAGCTCACAGTCAAGTGAGAGCGGCCAGAGATAAAGAAGACAAATTTATTAAAAATGATAACACTACAACCAAATAGCATGCATAAGTGAAATAGATTGTGCCACGCACACAGGCATGAAGCAGAACGCAGGACCAGGGATCTGAAATCCAGGATTAGGATAACCCGGGGAGGACTCACTATGAAAGCAGCATCTGAGTCCAGTCTTGGCGGATGAAGATGTGAGTTGGTACCCGGGGAAGGAACATTCTGAGACTCACCAGGAAGCCCCTGTGGCCTGCACAGTGAGAGAGGGGGGAGGCAAGAGGGTGAGAGGGTAGTGTCAGGTCAGGTAGGGCCTTGAGGGCCACTGAAAGGGGGTCGGCTTTTCCTCTAGGTTAAATGAGGAGACATTGGAGGGTCCTAAACCGAGAAGTGGCCTGATTTGACTTCTGTCTAAGGATCCTTGTAGCTTACTTCACGGAGAATAGCTTCCGCGTGGGGGGCTGCTGATCCCCAGAGTCTGGAGTCTGCTCTCACTTTTTTAAAAAGGGGAATTGGAAAGTGCTCGGTGAGAGACAAGAATACCACCCAAACGCTCTCTTCAGTTTTAAGAAGGGCTCCAAGAAACTGGAAATGGGATGCTGTGGGTGTGATTCAGTGTTAATTAATGGTGTTCCCGCACAACCTGAAATCATCGTAGCTATCACCAGTGGTTTATTCCCACCTCTTGGAAAATGTGGTCTAGAGAGAAGCCAAGCCTTCACCACACATGGATGCTATAATTTATGCAATCCATGGAGGTTCTCAGAAGGAAGCTGCTATTCAGATATGACTTGAGAGACACTAAGTCTGACCCCTCCCTCACTGCATAGCTTGGACAAAAATTCAAAATGTAAAATATCTTATGTAATTGTACTGGGGTCACAGATTGATTCTCCTATTGTCCAACATGTGTAGATATGTAGCTCCTTTGTTTTCCATCCAGTCTCCCTTGTAAGCCCCAACCCTGTGCAGTATGGAGAGGACGGGACTCGCACAACCAGTTGGGATCCCCTGGCCTCTTCCAATAGCCTCTGGTCTGACATTAGCACCTGGGTCTCTCGTTGGTGGCAGGGTCATTATCACATAACTATGTGTGTGGGAATTAGCATACTGACCTCTGGCCTTGATGGCTCCTCTCCTGGGTGTGCAGGTCCTGTGCTAGTGTCCTTGGAGGTGCTCCTGGTCTAGTTTGCCCATGGGCATGCCATGGCATCCATAGTCATGGGACACCGACATTGCAACTGCCTCTAAAAATCAAGCTCCCTGACCTCACTGGCCTCCACTCCCCAGCTTCAGGCCTCTGCATTTCCACTGATCCCCTTGAACATTCCCGACCTTCGCCAGGGCACTTGGAAATGTAGGGATAGGGCACATCGCTAAGTACCAAGGTTCCTCTTTCCACTAATACTGTACCACCCCACACAAGCCATGTTAGACATGGTGCCGAGACAAAAGTGGGCTTCAGCTTCCTCCAGGCTATGTGTGGGACATCAGACCACTTGTGCCAATATTCCTTGGTCTCCCCATACCTTTCTGATCGCTTCTATGGTTCCCTTCCCAACAAAGCTTGGCCCCAAGGATGAGGCGAAGCTAGAGCCTGCACTCTGAAGTTCTCACTTGCCTCCATTCCTGTACTCTCCTAAACAGGGAGGAGTGTGCCCCCTTCCCCTTCTTTTCTGGTACGAATGTATCCCTTAAAATCTCTCTTTCCTTGCTAGAATGGCACCTGTCCTTCCCACTTCGCTGGGGCCATGAGGGTTGTGTCAGGCGTGCCCCCAGAGAAGCGGACACTGAGGCAGAGTTAAGAATGGATGCGGCTTCCTGGGGAGACACACTTTGTGAAGGTAAGAGAGGGAGAAAGCAGGATTGGACAAGGGTTCAGACCATACACATATCTGAGTAAGTTGTGGTCAACCCAGTGGGGAATTCCAGAACAAAGATTGCTCATTAGAGGAGTCCCATGTTGAAAAGAAAAGTCTAGCCTCGGCGCCCACTCAGCCATTGGCTGGGGGCTGTCCCAGGAAGAGCAGGTCCTCGGATCAAAGGCCGAGGTGGATTCGACTGCCCTTCTTACAGCTGAACAGCAAGACCTTTCTTGAAGGGAGACCCAAACGGGCACCTCCAATACTGCCACAAGGATGGGAAGGTTGCTAAAGAAATGTTTATTGGGGACATAATGAAATTCATATCAGTTTAATATTTTCTACATATTTTACATAGGAGCCAAAACCTTAAATTCATCATAATATTAGCATAATATTAGCTCACATCCTCTTCCCTGCAGGTGAAATTTTTGCACTATAACCACAGCATGGAACGAGATACATATTGTAGCTTTGATTTCTTTTGAACCTTACCTATAGTGCTGGTGTAATGCTTTAAAACCATGAGTGTGGCCTCCACACAGCCCTCTGCTTTTTACCTGAGCCTTTCTGTAAACCCCAAAATGTCCATTTTAATTCAGTGTTTGCAACCAGCAAGTGCCCAACAGTTCACCTAAACCTAAGTCTTTTCCCGAGACAATCTCTGTGTGCTGCCAGAGCACCTTCAGTGGTCTGTCAATAGCAAACTAACAGTGATCGATGGCTAGAAATCTCTAGCAAAGAAGCTTCCTGTGAGTCAGAAGCCAACCATCCAACTGCCTGTTCACCAGGTTTCCTTCCTGTGAGTCACCACTTTAAGAAATTGGACTTCTTCTTTCTCAGTTTTCAGCTCTTTTCTGGCTAATCAATGGCAGCTGAAGCTATACAATAATTCTTGGAAGTGTGGATGGTTGAGATGGGTCCTCTCTCTTGGACAGCCCTCGGAAAGAAAGTGGTAGAGGGGAGAGGAGAGGAATCTGTATGTGGACGGGAGGGGGAAGCAAACAGTAACTGGAGGAGATGCCTAAGGACTTGAGATTTCTTGCTCTTCCAGGAGTCAAAATATTGCTTCGTTTAGTCATAATTTATCAGAAAGGCAGCTAGGTTCCCGGGCCAGACAAAATTCAAGACTCCAGGAAAATTTGAATTTCAAATAACAGTTTTTAGTATGGATATGCCCAATGCAATATTTCAGACATATTAAGTTTTTTCTTTGTTTATCGGAAATTCAAATTACACTCAGTGTTCTGTATTTTTTATTTGCTAAATCTGGCAGTCTTCCCCTGGAGACATTTCAATCTCATCACTTTGGGTTGATGAGAGAGGAAATGGAGAGGATAGCACCACACTCCTACTTTCTAGCAGAAAGATTCAGGTTATTTGGACTTGATAGTGTCTTCCTTTGGGGGCAACCTCTGCCTACCCTGCTCAGCTGAGCGTTGAGCCCTTCAAATTGACCACTGAGTCAACCCACCAGAAAGTCACTGAAATCAGACTTGCTGTCCTAAACTTGGCATCTTCCATAGCTAAGATAAACTTGGACCCCACACGTCTACTGAGTTTCAGTCCAGCCTCAGTCCACACCATGTTTATCCTGGCAACAGGACTGAGCTTTTGCCTTGGTTTCTGTCTATACCCAAGGTCCTGAATTCTAGACCATTCAGTTGTGGCTTTGAAAATCTGCCTAGACCTTACCATTTTTTTCTCTTCAGAGATTCCCTTTAGCTCATGCTTGGGGTGTGTCTTCAAACAAAATGCAACACCTATAACCACAATACTGACTCTAAGCGTCACTATCTTATAGAACAGGGATGACCAACTGTTTTCTGTAAAGGGCCAGCTAAAAAATATTTTGGTTTTCTAAACCTTGCAGTTTCTGTCACGACTACTCCATTCTGCCATTGTAACATGAATAGACATGTGTTCCAATAAAAATTATTTACAAAAATGATCATGGGCTGGATTTGACTGACCCTAATGTGCTGACCCCTGTTCTAAAAAATTCTCTCATTTTGTTCTTCCTTCCCAAGAGGTTCCACTTAGATACAGTTGTTGGCCTATTAGCTCATGGGAACCACAGCTTTTTGACATGATGTTGGTGGCTGCTCCATTCTCCCATCAGGGCCAAGCCCTCGTTTACACACTCAGTCTTGGGCCTGGCAGTTCCCAGCTTTTTTTTTTCCCTCTACCAGCCTCCGAGGTCCCAACACGCCTAGAAGATAAGCACACTCAAGTGATCCAACTTCTTTCTGCTTCAGTTTCCACACTATAACCAGGATCCACCCTTTTCTTTCCATAAATACTACCTTAGTTTAAAACCTAGTTGCTAATGCTTCAGACTGCTTCTGTCTCTTCTTCTGACTTTTTCCTGAGGAATCATCATCTGCCTGTTACTGCTGCATAAATCCATGGGACTACTCACCAATGGTAGGCATTGTTTGTCTTACAAAAACTACAGATTTAGAGAAAGCCCATCTCTCTTAGATGATTAAAAAACCCCAGAAGAACCGAGTAAAGGCAACCAGTACATGACTCCAAAGCTTCACATGTAGTACTTCAGCCTGAAGAAACATCAACATTATCAACTGTATCGATGCTGTTATTAAAAGCGATAATATGATCTTAGAAAAACCTTATTACAGTATGACAATGCGAAGTAGAATTCTCAAGCAACTAAATACATGTATAAATAAGTCCACTTATTTACCAGGGCACAACTTTCGTACCTAGCAGATGAATTTCAAAAACAAAGTTTTAAATTAGGAAAAGACAACAGTTTTGAAAGAGCGTCACACACACCTCTTTGAATGACGTTGGCTGACACTGACTGCAGCTCTGAGTCATCCGACCGCCTTTTTCTACACATCTTTGTTCTTTGTGGGATATTTCTCTCAAATGTTAAGTGCAATTGAAGGTTTTGTAAGCCAAATCCTATTTTAAATAGACAGAGCTCACTCTTTAATTTTGGAGTCTTCCTTCCCTCACTTAAAAAAAATTGTTTTCTGTTTACTTTCTTTCATTATAACAACTTTCCAATAACCATTATATCTCCAAACTGAAATTCCCTTCATTTGCTTAGGAAGAAGGCTTTTTGAGTTCATCTGAACTCCTTCAAAGGAGTCAACTATTCATAATTGAATTGTGTTGGAAGGGTTATACACACTTGCTGGTGATATAAAATCAAGCAGGTTGAGATGAGGTCTCTGAAGAGCCCTTTGAAAGAAACATTTGGGACTCTG
>PVKM010026613.1:0-19242 GCA_004027735.1 Carollia perspicillata | reverse complement strand
GTCACTAACCCGGGGCTACCCAACAGCTCGCTAACCCAGAGGCCCACAGCCCCCGCACCCGCACCCATTCCGGGTCAGAGGCGGCCCGGGTAGTGATCTTCAACCCAGGGATCACTGACTCCGGACTGCCCGGTTGGGAGAGGCCGGGCTCCTGCGAGCAGAGCTCTGAGAACGCCCCGGCGCGGTCCTTCCCTTTTTCATCGGGCGCGCGCCCGGCTCAGTGGCCCCCGGCGCGAGCCTGCAGCTCCCTGGCTGGACTCCGGCTAGTTCGGCCGCCGCGCGCGCCGCCGCGCGCGCCGCCAGCGCTCTCGCCGCCTGCGCTGCAGCTGCCAGCCAAGGAGCCAATTAGCACTCGGCGAGGCTGCGGCCACTTCCTCGTCCTCTCAAGCGAGCTCCCGGGACTGCTCGGGCGGCTGCGGGCGGGGCGGGGCGGGGCGGGGCGGGGACTGCGCGGAGACTCTCTGCCTGTGTCCGCGGGTCTGAGCAAAGGGTAGGCGCAGGTCCTTGAAGGCGCGCCACTGCAGACCCTACAAAAGGAAACTTTGGGGCGCCGGGTGTGTCGGCCGGTGGGGCGTTTGGTTGGCTTTTGGTTCGTGATCTTTAGTACCAGCTGCACCAGGAAGCGAGATGTCGAAGCCGCCACCCAAACCGGTCAAACCAGGTAAGGGAGGTGCTTGTTGAGTCCCCTGACCGCCTCTGTGCCCTGCGCTTCTTCTGCCACTTGGCAGGGCAGAGCTGGCACGTACCGGCCCCGAGCCTCGCTTTTGAGATCCAACCCACTGGGATGGGAGTTGTTAGCTTTGTTGCGTTCTCTGAAGCGGAGGGATCGGTTTGGATAGCAAGAGGATTTCGAGGATTTTAAAAAAGTTTATTTTTAAAGAGGAGTCGCTCTCGGTTTTCAACATTGACATTCGCCAACTTTCAGGCGGGTGTGATGGCTACGTCCCATTGAAGCTTTCCCGGTAGATAGGAAAAAAAAATTAACAAAATTTTTTCCATTAACAAAAAACAATTAAATAAATTCTTGAAATGGTCTTGTAGCCACTTCCCTTTTATTTTTTCTTCAGTGTGTGTCACTGTCAAGTTAGAGTTCTTGACCGGCCAGAGTGAACGGGAAGTGCGCTGCTTGCAGGGTGGGGTGAGTGAGCGAGTCTCCTTTGGGACTTTTGAGAGGAACAGCGTTTGAAATTGACTTCGGGATCCTGGGAAAAACATTTAGAAGACTCTGTACTCGGGTTCATGACTGGAACAATCTAAGCTGCGGCAATCCCAGCTATTACTATTCGGAAGTGTCACTTTATCATGCAGTACAAGTCCTGTGACTCCGCTCTCCCAGTGAATTTGGCCTGCTAAACGGGAGAGGGGGAGATAACTAAGTTCCCCAAAGTCGTTCTCTTGGCCGATAGTCCTGGTTTATTTTTGTCTCTATGCTTAGAATATTTTCTGCGATAGGGAGAAAAGAGATTTTAGAAGAAACTGATGTATTTCAGCTCAATACTGTATAACCAACTCCTGCATTCATTTGGTAGGTAATTACAAGAAACATAAGAAATGGGAAATAAATAGCTCTGACCTACTGTCAGTTTATTTTTTCTCTAAATCTCTTGTAACTTTATTGTAGCATAGGCTGAAATTTATCCATTTACATTACATTTCAAAGTAACCCGGATCGCAAGGCATAGAGTTTCAGTGATTAATTTCTTTTCATTATTTTTCTGAACTTGAGTCAAGCACTACAACTTGCATGATTATTTGTTTTTTTCTTTGTCTTCCTACATTGGTAGTTTCATGTCATTTTGTTTGAAAATTATGCACATACTCACACATGAAATAGTGATTCACTGAAGGCTTAAATTTTGGTGGGCTGGTGTGGAGGGACTTTGGCTCTGCTCTCAGCAAAGATGGGGCTTGGCTCGAATTGGGCCCTGTAGTTCTTTAGATGTGGAATCTGAGGAGGAATTTGCATTTTAGGTAAATACGTAGGTGGTGGCAGATTTCTAAACTCAGATGTAAATCAGGACCTTAAGCATCCAACAAAGCAGAGTTGTCCTTTTATAGCTAAACAAAGTACTGTACTTGACGTTAAAGAATGTCCTGAGAAGCTATCCATGAGGTTTTGGCTCTCTCTAGACATTGTATGTCTTCGTTGTAGCTGGAGGGACATCCACAGCTATGCGTATGTGTGTGTGCACAAGTGTGTACGTAAGTACTAATGCACAAACAGGTGTGGTTTAGGAATCATAGTGTTAACAGTTGGGAATAAACTCCCAGGAACCATTTTTATTGTCTAACACCACTGCTTTCTCCTCTTTAGCAAACCAGAATGCAAATGGTTGAAAATGACTGCTGTTTAGAGAGAGCTTGAACTCCACACCCATTTATAAGTGACGTCCAGACTCAAAGAAGGGCATCATAGAAATTGGTCTGTTAGTTTCTAATGTACAGTAAGAAATTTACTTTCAATCAGACTTGAAACTTTGTGTGGCCTGGCTTAATTGAAAACAGAACTGTCCTATTATAGTACTGGCCCACATTTACTGTGTGCCAGGCACTGATCTAATCACCTTGAATGTTTTAACTCATTTACTCCTTACAACAACCCTCTGAGCTAAGTACCATTATTGTTTCCATTGCACAGTTGGGGAATGAAGGCAAATCACGGAAAGATTAAGTAACTTTCTCAAGGTCAGTAGCTGGATGAGGAGGAGCAAGCAGGATTAGAACCCAGGTAGTCTGGCTCCACTGTCTGTGCTCTTAACTGTAATGCTATTCTGCCGTACAAATGCACCATTCATAGAATGGTCATGTGTATTTTAGAGTTTGTGGCCAGGAGTGGAAAGGAAAGTGCCTCTGTTACTCCATCAGACCTTCTTGTCGCAAATGCACATAAAAGTCATCCCCCTGGGTGGCAGCAAGGAGAGGTGTTGAGCTTTAACTGTCTTGTCCCGTGGGTAGGCTAAATGGGTGAAAATATCTGAAGCAAGCTTGGACTTGGGGATGGGGAGGTGTATTTAATTTTTGGTTTCTTGATTTGTTTATACTCTGCCTCACCCCAAATGAGAGTGAGAAAAAGAGAGAGAGCAGGGAGGGGAGAGCAGTAAGAGGAAACCAGTGGAAAAATTAACTTTCAGATCCTGCAGCTTTTCAGATCCTGTAGATTTGGCTGTCAGCTCCAAGCAGAGAGGTAAGAGATCAATTACAAGATTCCTAGTATTCATAAAATTAAAATGTGTTACTTGCTCTGAGAGGAGTTGCTATAATGGCACTGAGATCTGAGATGAACTCCTCCCCATGGTTCTCTTAAAGTGTTGGGGTGGACTGGACATCTCTAGGAGACACACAAGGTGGTCCCTATAGCTTCCTGCAAAGCAAGATCCTGGCACAACAGCATGGCCCAGTTCATGGGCACTGCTGAAGGCAGGGCAGCTAGGCAAGGGAGGACATATTGGAAGGTTTTAGTAGCAAGGAACATTAAGCTATAATGCTGGCTAATGTATTGGGTTGGCCCAAAGTTCATTCTGTTTTTAAGTTATAATAAAAGACACACGTTTTCACTTTCACCAATAACTTTATTGAACAACATAGTCACTGCTTTGTTCCACTACCTTCTGCCATCTTTCAGGCAACTGCACAATTCCATCTTCCCAAAACTTTTTATCTTTTGGAGCAAAGAACTATTCCAGGTGCCTTTTGCAATCTTCCAGAGAATTGAAATTTTTTCCATTAAGAGAATCTGTAATCATTGAAATAAATGGAAATCTGAAGGTGCAATGTCTGGTGAATATGGTGCATGAATCAGAACTTCCCAGCCAAGCTGTAACAGTTTTGCCTGGTCATGAAAGAAATATGTGGTCTTGCATTATCCTAATGTAAGAGTATGCATTTTCTGTTGACTAATTCCGATGCTTTTTGTCGAGTGCTGCTCTCAGGTGGTCTAATTGGGAGCTTTATTTATTGGAATTAGTTATTTCATCTTCCAGAAGGAACTTGTAACAGAGGACTCCCTTCCAATCCCACCATATACATAACATCACCTTCTTTGGATGAAGACCAGCCTTTGGTGTGGTTGGTGGTGGTTCATGTTGCTTGCTCCATCTCTTCTGTTTCATATTATTGGAAATTATCCATTTCTCATTGTCCATCACAATTTGTTTTAAACATGGAATGTTTTAATTACATTTAAGTAGAGAATCACATGAAGAAATAAGGTCAAGAAGGTTTTTTTCCACTTAATGGGGAACCCAGACATCAAAGTGATTAACATAACCAAGCTGGTGCAAATAATTTTCTACACTTGATTTGGGTGTTTTGAGTATGTCAGCTGTTTCCCACGTAGTATTATGTTGATTGTTCTCAAGTAATGTCTCTATTTGCTTGCTATCAACTTCAACTGGTCTGTCTGATTGTGGAGATCATTCAGTGAGAAATCTCCAGCACAAAACTTTGCGAACCTCCTATGATACATTTGATCAGTCACAGTACCTTCTCCATATACCACAAAAGTCTTTTTTTGCATTTCAGTTGTCTTTTTACATTTCGTGTAATAATAAAGCATAATATGCCGAAAATATTGCTTATTTTCTTCCATCTTCAGTTTTAAAATGGCTACACAAAAATTCACCAGTTTTGAGGTGTGTGTGTTTTTAAATGCTTGATGATGTGAGAGCTGTCCCAACATAATCTAACAGAATTGCTTCAGATGACATTAAAGACAACAAAGAGCTACTAGAGATATCTTACAGAAAAAAAACCAAACCTTTTGGCTAACCCAATATGTATTGGGGTGATTGGCAATACCCCTGAAGTGGGCTGTTTTGGAAAGGAGACTGGCCAGACAAGTGCTGGTCAGCTGCTTGTGGGAAAGTCCTGCCACTTAATTTCTTTTTGCAATTCCTTAATTTCCTTCCTGAGGTTATGCCAGGGGTTACTTTGTTTGGGATTTTGTGCACAATCTAAATTCTGTTGCTAAAACACTTCTTAAAACATGTAGCTTATATTTTATGCCCTGTGCTATACCATGGGGTTCCAAAGAACAATAAAATAGGTTTTCATTTATGAGGGTCTTGAGTCTAATGGGGGAGATTTATGTATCTACAGATTAATTTTAGATTGTTTCACATCTACAGTTGGATGACTGATCTTGTCCATTTTGTTTAAAATGGTAGTTAAAAATGCGAGTGATATTTTTATGATAGAAAATTAGAAAATACAGTACAGGAAAATGATAAGTATATAACTAAATCTATAAAAACCATCTCTACTTACCATCTGGTGATAACTACTGTTTTTTTTCTCAGATTATTTTCTTCTTCAAATCTATTTCATTCAAAAAAGAAAATATAAAGTTACAGCCCCCCCCACCCCCCCACTGTTGGACAGTGTCAATTTCCGTTTTAAGTGCCTTGCTGTTAGTTGACATACTCGGATGTTTCCTGCAGTCTCTATAATATCTCCTATGCTGTGCTTGAAAAATCAATTCTGCCACATTGTAACCTTTCCTTGTTTACTGCTCCCCCCCATAAGGTCACTTTTGGCCCCTCAAGGTCTGTTCTCAAAACTCTCCCTTTTGATTATTAGATGTGTCACCATGGTACTCCATCTGCTGGAATGTGTCATAGACTTGTGGTTCAGCGCATACTTTAGGGGACCTTCCTTTCTACTGAACCAGCCCAGCCTCTCCATTTTATACCGTATAGCACTTCCGTAGCTTTTAGCCACTCTGTGAAGCCTTGCATTTAAATTAGGGTGAGCCTGTTTGGCTCTTCGGAGTGTAGAAAACATCTTATGTTTGCACAAAGACTTTTTTTAAAGGAGATTTAATTCTGAGTCTTATGTAAAATGGGGCAAAGGATATGTTGAATGAGATGTGGACTAATATCACTGCATTTGAAGCAGGTGCGATGACCCTCCACTGTAGTTGGAAGCCTGGTGTCTGACCTTGACCAGTTCTAAATGGCTTATTGATTTTGATGGTGGAAGTAAAGCAGCATAAATATTTCACATGTTGTGAAAATAAATTCATGGGACTTTGAAGAGGCAAATGTCAATGTTTTGGGTTCTTTTTTATACTCAGTAAAAACGACTTCAGAAATGTCATACATACGCTGCTTATATAACACCTTTGATAGGTAGACGGTCTTCATCTAAAATGACATGAACTTTTTTGTGTAGTTTTTTCTGTCTTAGTAAATGAATTAGTCATTTATAAATGGCTAATAAATGGTACTCCATTTATAAAGTTTGAGAAACATCTTGAAAATTACTGAATGATGATGGTGATGATGATGATTAGTTAACATTAATTTAGCCTTAAGTGTCAGGAACTGTGCCAAGAATTCTAAATGCTCCATCTCATTGGATTATTTGAACTTCCCTAAAAGGTAGATTCTAATATCCCCATTTTATGGGTGAAGTAGGACTTCGAGGTTAAGAAAACTACCTGAGGTCTTACAGCTAGGAAGTGGTTTGTTTGACCTAGGAATGGAACACGTTTTGCCCGGAGAAACCTGTGATGGTTCTGTTAGTTGGACGGGCTTTTGTTGGGCAGCCACTTTTATCAACTATGCAGTGGTATTTTTTGCATTTACTTTGTATAACTCCCTTCTTTCAATAGGTCTGTATGAGACTATTAGATACTTTTTAAGAGGAGAATAATCATGTACTTCTTTGTAACTGCATAGCAGCTAAATTTTTTATGCATGACAAATACATAAAAAGTCTTGATACATAATCACCGTCTTTGGAAGAAGGTGAGGGAGACTGCAGTCGGTCCAGTACATCTTGTAGCTTCACTATAAAGTAACAAAGGCCGGGCCACTGTCTGTCAGCAATACTCTGGAACATAGTGTTGTCTCCTCCCTTTTGTTTTACATTCCCACTGCTTGACTTCAATGTCACTAGTCACTAGCGTTTCTGACACATTTCTGTTAAGGGAAGAAAAATCTTTTCCTTTAGTCTCTTAGGTTCTATGTCTGGGTTCTGTGAATTAAACTGACAGAAGAACAGATTAACAGGAGAAGGAGGCATAAAAATTTAACTGATGTTTTTAATTTTGTCTGTACAGGGGATATACGGAAAAGAAGTAAAAACCCCAAGGAGTGGTTAGAATCGGAAGTTTACACATCATGTTAACAAAGGGTGATCAAGTGTGCAAAAGTGACTAGACAAAGAACAGGAGGGTTGGGCTTCAAGGGGAGTGAATTGTGGGAAGGTAAATATACGGGGAAACTAATGGAAGATAAGGGTTATTTTGGTGAGATTTGTTTATACAGACTCATCTGCCGTTTCCCTCTCCAGTGAAAAGGGCTGTTTTCCTCTTTCTGGTGTGGGGGACATTTTGGGAGGGCACCTTCACAAGGGGGTTTATGCCCTGCCTTTAGGAAGATGGGGGAGGACGAAGACTTCTTCCTGTGTCTGCTTTTTCTCAGTTGCCTTCAGCTCAAGGTAATCCTTATGCCAAAATGGCATACTTTGGGGCGACAGATTTTTACCCCCTTTACCTCATACCTCATGTCCAATGAAAACCATTGCCAGATTTGCCCTCCCTTGCTTAATACCTGGGGAGAACGAAAAATCAGGGAGACAGAGAGGTGGAGAGACAGACAGACAGACGGCCACACTCTTCCAGTGGGCTGATGTGAGCTGTTAAGTCAAGGTTCTCTATGAATTTGTCAGTCACATCTCAATAAAGCTGGAGGGTAAAGATTCTCTAGCAAACAAATTAAAGGAGTTTAGGGGGAAATTTTCAGATATCAGTATAAAGAGAGTTTCCTGGTTCTTTTGAACAACCACAAGGTACTCCGTTGTATTTATTTAACCACACCTATATTAGTGAGCATTTAGATTGTTTCCACTCTTTTGTTATAGCTGTTGTAACAGCTTTGTTCCTTATCTGGTGAATGAATCCACAGGAAAAAGTTGTGTCAGTAGGGGGTTATTGTGTTGTTTGAAGGCACATGCCTTGTCATTGTCACAGACATTTCCAAAATGCTCTCCAGAGAGGTGCTGCCAACTGACCTTCCCACCAAAAATGTGTGAGCTTGCCTTAAACAGAAAAATTACAAGCATGGCATAGGAGATATTATCAAAATGTGACCAGAGCTGGGAAGTACAAGGCAAGGAGCTTGAGGAAGCTGAGAACGTGTCACAGAAGAGGGGAAACTGAAGCAGTGTCTTGAATGCTGAGGAAGAGTTTGGTAGGCAAAAAATGGAGGAAGTCGTTTTACTTGGGCAGAGGTGAATAACTCAATAGATCCTCCCATCCACGTTCGCCTGACCGCACAGGGGCTGAGCGGCTCTCAGGAAGCCAGGGAGACGTACTGTGCACATGTGGAACTGTGGGCTGGGGAAATTTTTTCCGAATTAAAGAGAAAGCCATTTGTCTGGTGTAGCAGCCAATGGAAAACAAGAACTTGTTCCACACAGGAATTGAGAATTTAAATGTCGGCATATCAGTCCTCTACATATCTGTATGTCTGTCCGAGTGTTGGCAGTAGCTGTGGGTGTTAAGTTTGCAGTCCTGGGTTAAAGAGGGTCAGAGATTTAAATCACTTAAACAAGTCACCCTTGTGACTACTGTACCCACCTCCTTTTTGTTCATTCTTGCCAGTCATTTCCCACTTGATGTTTGAGCAACTGTAGAGTTTTTAGAAAATCACATGGCAAATTCCTCAACTTACTCTTGGGGTCGGAGTTTGGGGAGAGTTTTGTATTTGTGCATTTTGATTAGCATGGGAATTTAAAGCTCATTAGCATCCTGTAGAATTTGATAAGTTACTTTGGTTTTATATTCCTGGGACCAAAGAATATACTCAGTGTGGTTCTTTCCTAGTTTCAGTGCTCTTGATTTCCAGGGAGCCTGAATGCAATTTGAATTCAAATTAAGGAAGACTCTAGGGACCAACTAGGTTTATACAGCTACAGGGGCTGCCTCAGGCCCTTTAGCAGGATCTGAAGGCAGCTCTAGGGAGTTAGTCTTTCCGGCAGTCCAACACTGCAGGGATTTTGCTTGGTTCTGAGAAGCTTACAGGTTCTATTTCAGGATTCCCCCCTCGTCTAGGGGAAAAGGCTTCAATCAACTTACTTGCATGAGACAAAGAAATGATTTCCACTGGAGAGCGTTCTGGGGTGGCTGTGTCTTCTGTGAACTTCCTGACCCAGTCCATACTTGGGGGAAGGACACCCCCAATTTCAGTCTCTCTGAGAATGGGTGAGGGCAGCTAGGCTGAGAGAAGCCCCTCTAGCCTGTTGGCCCAGTTAACAGATACTCAGACTCCAGATTGAGAAGTGTCCACAAAGTCATATTTCCTTGCTTGAGAACCAGATTCCAAATGACTCTCTAAAATGTTGCCTACCTGGGTTTACAGGATTTTCTGCTCCTGGGGCCTGTTGTTTCGATGAGTCAGTGCAAGTTTGTCAACAGTAGCCCTGGAAGGACTTAAACTGAAGGTATTCTCACTAGTTTTTCAGGCAAGGAAACTGTCTGTGAAATGTTACAACAGAAACCATTCCTTCCAAAATTTCTTTTCTGAATGGTGTGCCAAGTTTGAGATTGTTTTCTGCCTCGTTTTTCTGTTGAGGAATAAATCCGTCTCTTTCATTCCTTTGCACCCAGGTTCTAAATCTAAGTTGCCCAAGCAGCTGTCAACAAGAACTGGGGCCTGTGTTAAGTGGAAATGTGAAGTAGGAGTCACCACTTATGGTGACTGGCCACATCCTCTTTCGGGGCACCTGTCCCAGCCACAGGGCTGCTTCTACTCTTTGCCTAACGCCTTCCCACTCTTGAGGACTAATTATATACCCAAATACTGGGGCTCTAAAGGGCCCCTGGGATTCGACACTGACTCGGTAGGAGCTCTGTTCTCCACAGTGAGTCCTGCCCACCACCAGCTTCTTGGTCGGTACTGGATCTCTCTGGGGTCTGGGTATGTGTAGTGGCACTGCCTCACTGACTGGCACTGGGATGGCAGCTGCTTGGTCTGTTCTGAACACTTGTCATTGGCCTGCTATTCTCCTGCTCAGATGCATTCTCCATACCATTTTATCATTTACCCCTTTGGCTCTCACACCTGTGCCTTTTGGATGTACAGTGACCCTAAGATTGGCCTGGGCCTGTGACAACTGTTGGGTGGATTTCCCCGTAGGTGCCCTTGTTTCTTCAGACTCGACCTAAGGCAGACCTGCGCATCATAGCCTGTTGGTGTTTGAACTCTGATTATGGCACCTCAGGGACCAGGACCACAAGCCCAGAGAGCCTTACAACAGTGTCTCGCCAGGACTGGCCTGGCTGTCTCTGCTGACATCATTTGGAACTTGCTTTCCCCTTAATCTCAATTTCACAGGACTCTGAGAAGGAACTAACTTGCTGCTTCACATCTGAGGAGCAAATCCACCTTCTGTGTTAAACCAGTCATTGACTTATCATAATCCCCTTTCCAAAGGTGCTTACGTTAAAAAATAAGATAAGCTAAAAACAAGCTTCCTGGAAGAAATTCCATTTTTGTTCAGTTGAACTATAGTAGTCCTCCTCATCCACAGTTTTGCTTTCCATGGTTTCAGTGACCCAAAGTCTGAAAACATTAAGTGGGAGATTCTAGAAATAATTCATAAGTTATTAATTGTGAATTGTTCTGAGTAACATGATGAAATCTCATGTTGTCTGCCGCCCGATGTGAATCATCCCTTTTTCTGGTGTATCCACGGTGTGATACTACCCACCTGTTAGTCACATGGTAGCCTTCTCAGTTACCAGCTCGACTGTCTCAGTATCACAGTGCTCTGTTCAGGTAACCCTTGTTTTACTTACTGATGGCTCCAAAGCACAAGAGTAATGATGCCGGCAATTTGGGTATGCCAAAGACCAGTGCTTCCTTTAAGTGAAAAGGTATGTGTTTGTAGGAAAAAAGTAGTATGTATAGGGTTTGGTACTCTATGGTTTTAGGTAGCCACTGGGGGTCCTGGACCACCTCCCGCACAGGTAAGAAGGACTACTGTACTCTTTAGTTGGACTTTAGACATAAAGACGGGCTGATCAAGTGGATGTTCTAGGGACTAAGCTTTGATTTGGAGGAGGAGGCAGGATATAGTAATAGGAAATGAACATTTGCTTTAGGGTGAAATTCTGGCCTCAATTTTTTAATTAACTTGCTAGGTCACCTTGATAAGTCCTAGACCACTCTGAGCCTGTTTCTTTACTTGATTCTAAGTCTGATTCTAAATTTTCATTGCCTTAGACTGGTGTTTCAATTAACTCCCCAAATTTCTACATAATTTCATCATGTGCTGCTTGTAGAACCCTGCGACATTTTTGATACCTGTCTTCCTGCCACTCCCAATGCTCAGTGTCATATGAGTGCAAACATGGGGAGGAATTAAATATCTTACGGGCTTTTCTTAAGTCCAGATTTCTATGATAAGCAGGGTGAGAGGGGAAGGGTTGAGGAGAGGACATAATGTGTTCAGAATCAGGTCTGATCTAATTTCCCTTGGGCTCCGGATGGATAGGGCATTGGAAGGTTTTTGTTTTTTGTTTTTGTTTTTGTTTTTGTAGCTGCCTAGAGGAAGAGGACATTGGGGTGGTGTGGCCCTGCAGAAATGTGTCTGGACCGTCCACGCACAGCCAAGGAGATCCTTGCAGAAGGTGGTCATTCAGGAATGGCCTGAAACATTGAGGATTTTTATGTTTGGAAAATGTATACACTTAATATAACTTGATAACACTAACTCCATAGAACTGAGATCTAAGAATATATCTTTAGCTAGTGTTTAGAAATTAAGTTTGTACAAAATATTGTTCAGAATCCTCCTTTCTCTGACATTTTTTCATGTCTTTTTTGGAGGTAACAGTGTTAAGCTTTAGAAATTTCCATATTTTATTCCAGGGAGGAAGGTTTTCAATATTTCTCTCTGGAGGAGAAACAGCAATTCTTCCTTTAAGAAAATTGCTCTCAGCACCCCCATCACTCTGTCAGTTAACATAGTTCTTACACAAGAAACCAAAAGCCTCTTTTTTTTTTTTAAGAAAATAACATTTATATACTTACAGGGATCAGTACATAAAATTGTACCGATAGGTACAAGTTTTATTGCCAAAACTTTTGAACCTAAACCAAAAAAATCATGTTTGTAGTTAAAAACTATTAGAGTGTTCTTGAGTATTAATTTTCCACTGAATATGTTTAAGGCCCTAAAGAACTGCAATTGTCAGGATAGATGACAAGAGCAGACAGGTTGCTTATGCTGCTGGACAGTGGGCACCAAAGGAGGGCAAATTCCTAGTAATTATTATGAAAGCCTGCAATTCAGACACCACTGCGTGATGGTGGAAGGCCACTGCCCGAGAGAGCAGTGAGTTTCCCCTTTTCTGTCCCTGTGGGCAGAGAGGTTATTTCTCTGTCAACCCATCCACATCGTAAACAGTAGATAGTTCTGCAGGCTCCAGGGTTTGGGGGAGGGGTGTCCGGGAGGGGACCGGGGCTATTCTTAGAAGTTTAAGGGCAAATTCTAATATATCCATCCCCTGTCTTTCTCCACCTCATGACCCCATTTCATAAAGATAAATGACCTTCTGGGTGTCCATTATTGAAAAAGTTAAAATTCATGAGCAACTTGAAGCCTCAGGGATGGGTGTGAAAGGTGCCTTGGGCTTGGAGTAACTAAAGAAAGTCACTGAATCCAGGTATGCGACCTTCAGCTATGCCCAGGCCTTGAGTGGAGGGGACATTTTCAAACGAATGGTCCTGCTACCCTATTTTAATTGCAACCCCAGCCCCATTTTGTTTGACCTTTGTCATTCTCTAGGGAAATTCTAGGGACTTCTCTATTATTTTTCAGGGACTTTATTCTCTTGGGCCACTCTTCCCTCTCCCAAAAGCTGATCTGGTTTGGGAAAGTTCCTGAACACTTCTTTGACCTTTTCTGGGAGTCACTTGGCCTCTGTGGGAGAGGAACCAACTTTCCCCTTTCGTCAGGGTTCTTCTGGCTGGTCTAATAGTCAAATAGGAGACAGATTAGCAAGAGAAAAGAACCAAATTTAGTATATGCAGATGTGTGCAAACTCCACATACATGAGAGAGTCAGACCTCACATGCAGGGCAGTTTATGTAGAAAGAGGGACTCCGAGTTAGAGATGAGGCAGTGCACCTTGCGGGCTTCAAAGGGTCATTGCAGGATGATAAGAAGGACAGATGTTTAGAACATAAAAGTTTGCCCTGTCATATAGGCAGGTTGGAAAGGTTATCGATGATAAACTCTTATGGGCAAGGCCTCTAATTCAAACTCTCTAGGCAGCTAAGGGTGGAGGGGTCAGAACTTTCTCCTGAGCCTGCAGTTTAAAGTTACCTTTAGCTAAAAATAATCTGTGTATCTCAGAGGCCCATCTTGACAGTGATTTACTCTGGACCCCCACGACTGCTTGGGTCTTTCTAGACCATCCAGACTTCTGTCTAGCCCCTCTTTCTGCAGACAATCTCGACTCTCAGAACCAGGCAAGCTGGGAGAAGGAACTTATCACCTGGGCATCCCTCTGCCTGCACCTCCTGGGCTGAGCCTTCCTCCAGCAAGGTGCCAGGTCTGGCTCTGTAATGGCCTCAGGTGTCATGTCCAACATTCCCAGGGCCACCAGGCAAGCCTCTGCACTTTCATGGTAGGACCGTGACCCACAGGAACACGTTATAAACCTTCTGAAGGAGCACTGCTGTGGGGCTTGAGAGAGGATGCCATTAGGGGAACAATTTCTCAATTAAAGACTGTCGAATAGATGATCTTGGAAGAAATGAATGTTGTAGACATGTTGTTGGTTTCCTTACACATGCCCTTCTGGAATCCACTTTCCTGTTTTTTGTTCTGTTCTAATTTTCCATATGGACTTTCATGGAGTCTCTTGAATGTGCCACAGAAGCAAATTGGACTCCTTTTCTGAACCGAGAGGAGCTCAGTTTCAGTTATTGCTTATTCTTTGCTCTCCGATTACTGTTTCTTGTTGTGGTGGATAATGTTTGTCACACACCCAGAGTTTGTATTGTCTATGAGAGTTCTCATATTAGCTGGAAATAGTAAAACTCCCTCTGTTGCAGATTTAGTCCCTCTGTGTCCACCAGGTGAACTTCGAGTTGAGCACCTTGCTTTGGCTTAAGCTCAGTTCAGTGTCTCCAGAGACTCTGGTCTTTTTTTCCTTAGAGACAGTGTATATCTCTGTCCTTATATCGGCTTCTAAAGGGGGTTCTGCTTTAAATAAAGGAGATGTTTTTTATTATTATGTTGTCCTGCTAGCATATGTGTTTTTTTTAATCCTCACCTGTGGATATGGTTATTGATTTTGAGAGAGAGAGAAAGAGGGCAGGTGGGGGTGTGGAGAGAGTGAGAGAGAGAGAAAGAGAAAGAGAAAAACATCGATGTAATAGGGAAACATCGATTGGTTGCCTCCTGTAGGCGCCCTGACTGGGGATTGAACCTGCAACCTAGGCGAATGCCCTGATTGGGGATCGAACCCACAACTTTTGGTGTATGGGATGATGTCACAGCCAACTGAGCCACCCAGCTGGGGTGCTAGCATGTATTTTTATAGAGGGCTAAGACCAGGGCCATTTTTTTCTTGTTGCAGATTTCAATTTCCAAAGTATATTTCTGATATTCCCAGAATTTGGATATTTGTGAAGTCTGAAGGTTAAGCTTATCCATTTATTATTTGCTCAAATTTAAAAATTCTCTTGAAGTAAAAATAATTTCCAAGGGATTCTTAAAATATATTCTGAGAGCATTTTATTATTGCCCAGAGTACCAGATATCTAAGTCTGAAAGTTTTTCATTTGGTTTCTAAACACCAATTATTCACACTCACATATTAAATGTCCTGCCTTGTGTTTTTTCAGATTGTAAGTGGTGATACTATCAGAGAGAATCACTTAAAGTAAGGATACATATTTTTGGCAGGGTTTCGTTCAGTTTTGTGAGAGCGTGTAAGTGTGTGTTTCCTGGTCCCTGATGTGCAATGTGTTTCTTAATGCGAGTCTCAGAAATATTGAGAAACCTCTAGCCTATCCGTGCTATGTCCCCAACCTAATCTCTCACCATTTCTCCTACCAGGTTCCAGGCACCTTGATCTACTTGACATTCACAGACAACCCTTCTTGACCGCCAGCCCCTCTGTCTATATACTGCTCTGTATTACAGGTCTGCCCTGCCTGCCCCTCTGGAAAAGATTAATCCTGTTATCTTTCCAGAATCAAGTAGATGCTGCCTCCTATCCAGCTACACTGGCCTAATAGTCTCCCCACTGTCCGTGTACTTACATGTCCTCTGTAGGCTTGCTTTTGTGAGCATACAGGGAGTTGCAGTTGCTTCTCTCTCCACCGATTTTTTGGGGGTAGGGGTATGGTAAGATCAGGGAGACAAAGAGGACAAAAAAGACTCATATTGAAGTACTCTGCTGATAAAATACAAATAAGTTGTTTCTCAACATGGTATTAAAAGAGAATATGTTTTCCTTGTTGTATGTGGAGTTCCTATTCTCTGTAGACAATTTAGAAAATAAAAAAGAAAATTAATATGACTGGTAGTTTTACTGCCCTGAGGTAAGTATTAACATTTTGACATGTATTTCTTTCCATTTTTTCTTCTATGCATATTTTTGTTTTATATAGCTGATTGTATATGTAATATTACCACTGACCTTTTTATTTTTTAGAAATATTTTATTTATTTATTTTTAGAGAGAGGGGAAGGGAAGGGGAAAGAATGGGAGAGAAACATCAATGTGTGGTTGCCTCTCATGTGTCCCCTGCTGGGGACCCGGCCTGCAACCCAGGCATGTGCCCTGACTGGGAATTGAACTGGTGACCCTTTGCTTCACAGGCCCATGCTCAACCCACTGAGCTACACCAGCCAGGGCTACCACTGACCTTTTTTTACATAACAGTAAAGCATAAGCATATCTCTGAAAAGCTATTTTTTCTATTATTGTGGTAGCCTGTACTCCAGTATATATCTATATATTCACATGTTCATGCATTTCTGTTTTTTAGTAAGTCTGTATTCATAGCTGTTACAGACCGAATGTTCAGTTCATATATTGAAGTCCTGACCCACAATGTGTCGGTGTCTGGAGATGGGGTCTTGGGAAAGTAATCTGGGTTCGGGTAGGTCAGGAGGATGGCACCCATGTGATGGGATTAGTGGTTTGTTTGTAAGAAGAGGAAGCGAGGTCTCTGTACAAAGGTCGCTGTGTGTGTGTGCAGGAAAGGCTGTATGAGCACACGGTGAGAAGGGAGCCATCTGCAAGCCAGGAAGAGACTTATCACCAGAAACTACGTTGGCCAGCACCTGATCTTGGACTTCCTAGCCTCTAAAACTGTGGGAAATAAATGCTGCTTTAGCTGCCGCATCTGTGGGTTTTTGTTAAGGCAGATTGAGCTGACTATAACGACATTAAAGAGCTATAGGTTTCAAAAATGATTACTTAAAACTACATTTAATTCTTTAATAGCTGTTGGGGGATATAATACTAGATGCTTTGTGTAACAAAAGCATTAAGATTTTTCTGCTGGCATATTATAAATGATAAGTTTTCTTAATATCCAGGAATAGGATTTTGATAAGGCTGTCTTGCCAGTATGGATAGACACAAGGAATAAACTTCAAAACAAGGTAAAAAATGTAGTATTTAATAATAGCTAACACTTACGGGCACATACACCACCTCAGTAACTACACTCAATATTTTAATTTGTTTAGTGTCGATTAACCCCAGCATGCCAGCATTCAAGGCTCAGACCTTTCTGAGCTGCAGTCAGGGCCTCCAGAGCATGTGTCCTGGAGCCTGGGCCTGGGTTTCCACTCCATTGCTGCTTAGACCTGAACTAGGTACTTACCCCCGTTAACCTCCGTTTCTTCAGCTGTAAAATAGGGCTAGTAAAGTACTTACATCCTAGGATTGTTTTGAGGCCAAAAAGAGTGACTGTAAGTAAGCATTTTGCATGGCGCCTGGCACATGGTAAGTGTCCCATAAACGTTAGTATAGATTGGGTAATTTTGGTTTTGGTTAGAGATTTTAGTGTTAGGAAATTTTCTATCTCAATCTTGGATGTATAGGCTTATTTTCCCAGCCAGTCATTTTACATAGATGAGGGCAGGACCCAAACTGCATGCGGGGGTCTTTGAGAGGCCATTTGGACCCTTAGCTCTTCAAACTATGCCACAGTGATGCTGTGGTCTGACTTGGTACTTATAGGAGAAGGGACCATGGGATAGGAATTGCAGACTTCTTCCGTAAAAGGGCCAGAGAGTATCTTAGGCTCTGTTACCACTACTCACCTCTGCCATTGCAGTACAAGGACAGCCATAGACAGTACCCACACTTCGGCTGTGTTCCAATAAAACCTTATGGACACTGCAATTTGAATTTCAGATCATTTTCATGTGTCTCAAAATCCTATTCTTATTTCCTCCCACCCCAACCATTTGCAAACACAAAACCATTCTTAGCTCCTCATTGCTTGTACAAAAACAGGTATTGCTGTCATGAGCTGGCCCTTGAACTCTGAGCCTTTCCCAGAAGGTGACATGACCAGCGTAGCTTTTTTTTTTTTAGTTAAATTCCAAGTATGGAAATAAAGACTTTTCTTCTATTTATCCCACAGTTTCCTCAAACTTCATCTTATGATGAAGGCTCTTTGGGGCCCTTGTCCTGTCACTAATTTTTAGCCAGTCAAATCACAATTGGCAGTGAACATGCCACTCGAAATTTTGAAGCCTACTTTTTGGGACTTTTATACTGTGGAGAAGAAATAAAAATAACAGCAGTTATGACCCCTCAAACTGTAAAAGTAACCATTTGCTGAAAGGCACTGAAAAGTGTAAGCAAAGGAAAAAATGGGTAAGAAAGGCACACTGTTAATAAACAGAACCCTCTTGTCAGAAAACACACTGGCTACTGTTTTTAATGAGTCTGCCATTCCTGCAGCTGAAAGCAAGACACGTTTCAAATTCTTTAGCTTTTTTCTTTTTGGATTGGATAAAAGGAAGTTGCAGGGAAGAAGTGGTATTGGAGTAAGGAGAGATGAAAATATTATGTTTATTGCCTTTCTTATTAGTTATATCCTTCAAAAGTATGTAAACAAATAGAATTCATTGGGTTTGATTTAATTAATCCAAGAGTGTAAGTATGAAGGAAGAAACTTTACATTGGAAACTTTTGGACATCACTGCACTCACATGATGATTTTTCTTTGCCAGGATTATAGCTTCTGTCTTTTATTTTTAAGAGCACTGGGCTTTTGTGGAATGACGTGAAGAGAGATTATGACCAAGAAGCGTGTTCTGAGCCAGCCACCTCGTTTTGGGCATTTGCAATCCACAAAGCCCAGGGGAGCCTTGTATTGGCCCAGCAGAGCACAGCTGTTTCCTTTCACCCCAGCAGTAGGACGATGGGCTTGACTCTTGGACACTACTGTAGATTCCTTCTGTTTTGGTTTTGAGCAGAAAACATCCTGTTTCATTGTGCATGTTTAATAAAATAATTTAAATATGCCTAGTAGAACTAACATTAATGTTTATTTACCCTGGGAATATTCAGAAGTGACACTTTTTTTTATACAGACAGGATGTGAATTAAGAAGTTAATACTTGCTGCATTCTCTTAGACAAATATGAGAAATACATGTATATGGTAAATTCTTATTTGTCCATGATTGCCGCTTGTTTATATGATTTTCTTCCCTTTTCTTTCTTTTCCAAAGCTCTAATGTTGGTTATAAACTATCTGTTTTGGGGCAGAGGGGAGAATATTATTATTTATATGCTAGCTGAATTTTCAAATTCACAAGGTTGAGGAAACATTATTTATTCTTATTTATTTATTTATTTTTAATTGTTGTTCAAGTACAGTTTTCTGTCTTTTACTCCCAGCCCAGCCCACCCACCCACCCAACCCTCCCCGCTCCCTCCTATTTCCACGCCCCTAGTTTTTGTCCATGTGTCTTTCATATTTATTCCTGTACATTACTTATTCTGAGATTGTTTTGCAGAGAATTCCTAATTTGATCAGATAGTCTAGAGCAGTGGCTTTCAAACTTCTTTTGACCTTGATCTTCAGTAAGACGGTTTTCTTAATGACCTGGTACACACACACACACACACACACACACACACACACACACACACAGTTATAGGGGTACACAGGAATATACCTTAGCCTCAAATTTCTTCTTAAGTCTGCTATTTGGCCCAAACGGTGGAGTGCCTACCTTA
>PVKM010026612.1:0-19239 GCA_004027735.1 Carollia perspicillata | reverse complement strand
ATGCACGTACAGCATCGGTCACTGTGCCCGTCCACAGTGATGTTTTTAAGCTCCTATGAGCAAAAAAAACAATCTAATCAATCAAATGACACAAAACAGGAGCCTCGTAAAGAGACTGGAGAGCTTTGAGGAATTCAAAACAAAGACGGGTTTTTTCTTCCAAGCTATGTTTTCCATGTAAACACAACTAAGCTGGATATTACATGGAAAACTCTAATAAGTTGGAATGAGGTGGAGTCGTGAGTCGTGTGGGATAATAGTGTTCCTCAGCTTTGACCACATCTACTCAACCGCCAGTGGTTTCTGCTGTATTTGTTTCCGTTCGTTGTGTTTTGTTTCTGTCTGTTTTCTCTACCTCTGACCCAGGGTTCAAGTGAAGGCCAAAGAGCTCAGGTTCGACCCCTGCAGGGGGTTCTGCTGAGTAGCCAGGGTAGCCAGGGCACTTGCCAATGGAGGATACGCTGGGATGTCTCATGCAAGTATCCTAGACAAGCAGAACGACATGATACAAGCTCAGCAACACTGGTAATGATTGTTGTAATACTAAAAAATAAAGAGAATACTTACTATGCATGCCTGTGCAGAGCTGAATATGAAAAAGTTTCCACTCAGAATTAAGTGGTGAAAGAGGTTGACAAGTAAATAGTTTATGATGATGAGATATTTGCCCAGCACTTTATAGTTTATAGATCATTTTCTCTATATAGCTTCACTCAGCTAACTGTCAAGGGGCAGCATCATGGTGGGAAAGTAGGTGTCTCCCTGAACCCCTTATTTTAGCCTCACAGGGCGGTGCCGTGGCATGAACTCTGGGTAGGGGGAGACCGAGTTCTGATCTCACAGCATCATTCGTGTAATGGCACACCAGTGCCTCGAGCTTTATTTAATGAAGACATGATACCTATGGCTTATTAATCTTTGTATCTTAATTCCTGTAAGGAGCCCAGAATATAGTAGCTACTCAATTAATGCTTATTAATGGAAGGAGGGTAGGGGAAGAGGAAGGAGGGAAAGGAGAAGGAGAGGAAGGAAGGGCAGTAGGAAAAAGAAAGAAGAAAAGAGATTCACTCAAACTCTAAGAATTTA
The DNA here is from genome assembly GCA_004027735.1 of Carollia perspicillata. Lineage (NCBI taxonomy): Eukaryota > Metazoa > Chordata > Mammalia > Chiroptera > Phyllostomidae > Carollia > Carollia perspicillata. Next base: position 18,153 of record PVKM010026612.1, on the reverse strand, counting down.
TGAAGCCCCTACCATGTTCCTCAAATGTGTTAAGCATTATGGGAAATGCCAAAGAGGCCTAGGAGACAAGCCTGTGTCCACAAAGACTTTCGAGTTAATGTTAGCAAAATATTTTAAGATGATAAATAAGACTTACTTTTAAGTAAGAAAAAAACTAAAGAAAAATGTGCTTTATTACAAATTAAAGTTGTAATTACAAGGAAATATAATTTGCAATTTAATTTATTGCAAGTTCACAAGCGTAACTACTTTTTATCTGTAGCATTGCCAAATTGAACTAAGGTTCAGTTGGCAAAGTATGCACCAAATAAAAATTCCAATGAAAAATCTCAGTGAACTGAAAATCCCCTTTAAACAGGAGCTCCAATGTCAGCATTACAATTTCACTTACATATTCAACAGCTGTCTCTCTTCATTACAAATAATAAACTGGCATCTCTTTTAAATATACAGGTATTGAGTTATAAATGCACAAATTAACCATGACTCAAGTAAAGAAGAAAAATCTATTTAAATCTGCATTAATCTTTTATTGGCTTTTCCACTTGTCATAAACAGTTTGTAACCAGATATATATCATCATACTAAACATCACGTAAAACCTCTTACTCAATAATCCAATTGATATCCAGGTAATATATCCAGTGGCAACAGTTCTCAAATGGGCCATTTTATAACCTAGGCAAAGGTTAATCATCCTTAGCTTAAGTGTGATCTTAACTGAACTCCTGCTGCTTACTAGTGAATTTCAAACAACATCCCTTTTTATGGTTAGTTAATTATTCTTTACTCACATTAATGCATCCCAGAACTGGGACCATCAAACAACATGCTGAAAGAGATGTCAGTTATCTTTTATTGTTGTTGGGCTTTTTTTCTCACACTTAAAATTTTTTCTTTGTCCTGCTTCTGAATATTTAAATTTTATCTGTCCTTTACCAAGTATTTATTTATCTATGCCCTTCCCTTAATTTCCAAATGGATTAACATGTGCCTTTAAAATGTATAAGCAAACTTATTAGTAAATTGGGAAATTAAAAAATGAAAGAGCCTAAAGTGAACTTAATACTCTAAATGCCCTCCAGAGACTCCTGAATGTTTATGGAAGTTAAACCACAAGTTTGGCTCTAAGCCCTCTACAACCAACATAATCAAGGGGATATCATTCATTCATTCATTCACTTACATGATAATATTTACTTAACATATTAGGTGAAAGGCATGTTGTTGGACATTGATTATATAGCATAGGGTAAAAAGAGGCTCGGTTTTTCCCCTTGGAGAACTTGCCATCCAGCTATGCAGATCAATCTTAACAAGCTTGACAAGCATCCCTTTGCAGTCCCTACTTCCTCCTATTGATGGCCTGTGACCACAGAAGTTCCTCACAGCTGTTTTGGACTGCGAAGTGATCTTGAAGTGATCTTGAAAGGTAGGTACCGAGGATGGCAAAGAAGAAACATTAAAATCCAGATGGCACTTTGGAGATACCAGATGGACCCCTGACTCCCTATCCTGGTCTTCCACATCAAAGAGATATACCCGTATTTTGCCGTGTATAATGCTCACTTTTTTGCCCAGCTTTTTGAGGGAAAAATAAGAATATGTATTATACATGGGTACTACTAATTCCATATATAAATGTTTTTATTTTTTATTTTAATTTTTTGGAGTTACATGAGCATTTTTAATTTCTTTTTTAATATATAATCTTTATTATATTTTTCCATTTCCATTTAGTCCCTTATCCCTTCTCCCCCAGCAATCACCACACTGTTGTCCACATCCATGAGTCCTTTTTCCTCCCCCTGTGCTAGCTGTTATCTGTTTCAATCTATGAGTCTGTCTCCATTTTGCTTGCCAGTTTCATTTCTTTCATTTATTTATGCTAATGCATTAAAAATGTAACTCTAGAAAGCAATAATGATATCCGTATGCAAAATAATACCCCTAAATAAGATCATCAGTTTTATATATAAATAATAATTGAATTAAAAAATTAAAATGAAAGATTTTTTTCCTGAAAGTTTGGGTCAAAAATGTGGGTGGGCATTATACATGGCAAAATACGGTAAGGGCCTCTTGTTTAATCCACTCATTCTTTGACTTCCACAGTTGTAAGTAGCTGAACATAAACCCAACCACTTCCATAGCAAAGGGACAGTTAGGCAAGGAGGTTGAGAGAGGAGGATGCCAGCCAGCTGCCAGGAAGTTGAAAGACCCTGGGTTACTTCGGGGACTGAAAGATCAGCATAGAGGAAGCCTAACCGTGACTGACCAGGTGATGCTGGATGAGGCTGCAGAGGTAACGCCAAGGGCAGGTCACGTGGGCCCTGGGGTAGAGTTTATTCTGAGTGCCACAAGAATTGGTTGTGAGGTCGGTGGTTTCTAAACTTTTTTGTTAGCCACTGAATCCTTTCTTCAAATAAAACCTGATGCAAACATCAAATGCAGAAAACATAAAAGCAGAGCTGCTCCAGGTAGAAGCTGGTGGCATCAGGCCTCAGAGCCCATTCCCCTTTTCCCTTCGCTCTTTCCCCCAGCATTGTAGCAGCTCCCGATGCAGCGCAGAAGACCCCTAAGTCTCTGGGGAATACGGCATAAAAAACATGGAATTGTATGATTCACAGAGTCTTTAAGGTAAACCAGACACTTGGGAGAAACACAAGTGTTCCTTGTACTGAGACCACAGAGAAACCTTTCCAGTGAGTATTCACAGAAAGGAGTTTGTAATGGTTTGTCAACCACAGCTGCAGGCCAAAACACAATTTAGAGAAAGCAATTTTAAGGGTGGGGAGAGGGTAGCAGGGACAATGTAAAACAGTGTGGCCCGGATACTTCACCCTCCCTTGGGCTGGCTTAATCCAGGACAGCCTTGGCCGGGCACTGGGATGTTTTCTCTCTCCCCTTCCAACGGGCCTCCATCACGCGCAGTCTCAGCGGCCGGCAGAACAGCTGCCTGGGAGCCCCCTCCGGTGCTGTCAACTGGGGCTTCTCACAGGGACGGTCACCTCTCCCCCCTCAAAGATTTCCATCACACACTTGTTTGCCCTGCAAATAAATTGGCAACGCAGCTGAATTTAATCTTTTGATTCCCCCCTGAGAACCAATTTCTCTAAGCCATTCCCATGTAGACAAAAAGATTTTGTCTCACTAAACCTGTTTATTGACCAAAACTGTCACCTCTGCTCTGACCAATGACCTTATCTGAATATTCAAATCTATTACAGATCGCAAGTTCAAATGATTTTGGTGCCCTGAGGAAGCCCTGTTTTCATAGTGAGCTGATTACCAATGACAATATTATAAGGGCTTTAATTGAGATTCTACAAACAATTTGCACCCTGGATTTACAAACCTAATATATTCAGAAGAGTGAATGCTGCTGACACTATCTCTTTTTTTAAGGGAAAGTTGGCCACACGTATGTAAATACAAGACCAGGTCCCTAACCCCTGAGCTGTGGGGCCAGCTGCCACTTCCCCTAGCCAAGTCTTCCCACCCTTCCCACCACAGTTTTAATAATACTCCTCGACTGGCATCTGCAAACACTTCTGCCCTTCAGAGAAAATGTTTTGCATTCTGATGCAGACCTATGGGACTCTGGGCATTCCTACCACCCCCCTCACGGAGACCCCACCCCCCACTCATACAACGGAAGTGAATGAGTCAAGAATACCGGTTCTAGTATGCGCATTAGCACTGCGTTAAGCAAGCCACTGTATTCCTCTATCTTATCCTTCTCGGGAATTAAGGAGGGATAAAATAATTCTATACCCAACTTACAAAATGGATGTTTGTATAGAATGAATTAATTGATGTAAAAGGTTTAAAAAATCAAAAGGGGCACTTACAAATTAAAGCTATTTTTACTAAACAGGCATGTCGTTTTAAACAATAGAAATATATCTCAGTATATGTTAATAGTATAATAGTACAAAATGTTAATAGTATAAAGACCTTTTATTGAGCATTGCACGTGCCAGGCCTTACATACATTCTTTGAATGAATCTACAGGAAACCCCCACGAAGAGAGCACAGTTATTAACCCCATTTCACGGATAAGGAAAACCGAGGGGTGGGGAACTACCACTTTACTTGCCTGAGGTCATACAGCAGGAAACTAAAATTTATCATCACAATACTACTCTATGGAATTCACAGTGTAGATACATTTTTAATTGGATTTTCAGGCTTGCCCTGTAAAATATCACGAATGTGGAGTGACCTGAGCCCTAATTGCCAACTATCTCCTTGGATCAGTCCAATTCCTGGGTTTACGGACCCTGGCTAAAACAGCGCCAGTGTTCCCACTTGCTCTGCAGTGAAGAGCTTGCTTCTCCGTAAAAAAAATTGTCTTCGTCTCAGAACAGGGAGAACCTGTTCATTTCATCAACCTTTTTCTCATCTTAGGCAACTAACATGACCTGGAAAGCTAGCAAACAGTGAGTAAAAGAAGTTGGTGGAGGGGAACCTCTCATCTCACACTTGTATTAATACAGCCCGCAGTACAGAGGAATGTCTTTTCCCACGCATGCTGCAAGGGACCTGCCGTTCCGACCGACAGAGGAAGTTCTCGCCTCTGTTCTCTGCTCTGATGAAGTGAAGTCCAACCATTCCAAACCAGCTGGCAAAGAACAACCCTTCTGAGAGGAATGGCCTGTCCGGGCACTAATATTTCAGAATTTCAAAGTTGAAAACTCACTGCAGGTAATTTATAGCCTAAATTTACCGAATGCCCTTCCAAGACGGCCAATTTAATCAAAGCCGACTGGCGAAAATCACGAAGGCTCTTAATTGAGCTCTGCTGTGCTGTGCTTCCCAAACAGCCATGCAAGCACCACGGAAAACAACAAAATGAATAAACTGCACTTTTCTCTAGCTCCATTTTCAAATACGACGTCTGGAATGAAGAGTTTAGATCTCCAGGCGGTGATCTTCATGCATAGTATAGTGTTTGTCCTGAATTTCATTGCTGCGGAAAAAAGATACGAAAAGTCTTGATTTAGTTGGCATTTAATGTGATTTTTATATAACTTCTGTGATATAATCAGTCGCACTGGGAATCAGTGGGGAAACTTAAAGAGCAGTAAAACCTTCAGCTATTGTTCTTTCTGTGCTCTGATTGGCTTGCTGGGTATACAAAGCTGAAAAATCCCAGTTCACATACCCCTACTCTATTTGTAGGCGCCCATAATGACTGAGCGCGGTCCAGCACCATCCCCTCTCCCGGCCAGCCAGCCAGTCAGCGTGCAGCGAAGACAATAGGTACGTTGTAACAGCAACAAAGAATGTGTTGCTGTAAATCATGTTCCATTTCTGCATAGCTGGGAATAGTAATGCACAAGCCATAGGCGAGTATATTAATGTCTCCCGCTTTCCGTAAACGAAAAACCATGCACAGCAACACACACTTGATTGTTATTCCAAGATAGCTTTTTTAGTATGAGATTTTTATGCTTTATTTTTCAAAAAAGCAAAATGCATATTTTACTATTATTTAAAAGCATGTTTCCCCTCTCAGTTGGGTCCATAAACATTTCTTTCCAGCAGATAAACACGTTGCCTTTCCTTTTTCTTGTTTTAAACGTTGTCTTTCCTACACGCTGATTGACTAGTGATGTGCTTAGAACTCAGAAGTATTAAATTTCCGGGACCCTTAGTGGCATCAGAAAGAAGGTATCGTATAAATGACCAGGGATGTTCATACACCTAGTCAATTTGAATTTGGAAAATTATTAGAACTGTGTGGGAACATAAAATGAAATACACTAGCAACACATTACATTTACATGTTTTAAATATGCTTAACCATGCATTTAATTTAGATTTAATGAAATAGTTACTCTACGCAACCAAAACATCAGTGTTATTAAAAACAAATTTATGGAGGATTAACAGCTGTGTTATATGTCTATACCTACTTATGCCAGAGTCTTTCATTCTCAATAATGTGTTTTTAATCATTAACTTCTACTTATTAAGTGCACAAGAGTTGTTTGAGTAATTCTACCAAGTGAGATTGATTAGGGTGCTGCTTAGAGTTTGGATAAATACCAATTGATAATTTAAACTACATGAACTTGGCTATGGAATTATTGCCATACCAACTATTTGCATATTTATTTCACTTTTAAGATTCATAATCAGTCGGTGTCAGGCTAATTGAACCGCAGTGTGAATTCTAAGCTGCGTATCTATAGGATGCATTTGCCATTAGTATTGACGATCTGAAAAGATATCAACATTTAGCAAAGGTTAAGATATTTTTTCATTGAGTTTTCTTTTACTTTCTCTCCATTTTTCAGTAAGAAGAGTAATTGGAAATGCTACAGTGTGGGGAAAAGCAATGAAGAACAAATTGCTGTACATGAAGTTTCGTTTTTGAATAGCTGGGGAGATTAATTCACTTGACTGCAACTGGTTCATTACTACCCCCAGCTACCCCAAAAATGAAATATCACATATGGTACCGTCTTTGCCCCATAGGTCATAATACTGCAGTGATCACAGCAGGGCTGGGCTCGATTATGGAAAATGAGACCCCAGCCAATGCTCTCAAACACCCCCTGCCTGCGAAGAAGCTATCCGAGTGTTGTAATTGTGTTTACCTATTACCATGCCTTTATTTCATTACTTTGGACTTGCGGGATGCTATAAAAAAGAGACAGAATTTTGGAAACTCCTTACCGATGAGTGCTGTGCTTAGGGAGACCTTTCTCCTGCATTCTTGGAGTAAATCATTTATGACTGCCTTTCTTCACCTCCGTTTTATAGCATATTCTCAAAGCCCTCACCAAAGGAAGAGGCCGAGACAGCAAACAGTCCTCTGCCTGAAACTGGAAGCGCCATCCTTCCGAGCACCCCCGGCCTTTGCTGCTCCATCGGTCTTAGGATCGACGAGGAATACATCTGGGGGCCAGGCATCTTGCCTCAACCATTCTGTCCTGTCTGGTTTCTCAAAAGCTTCTTTGTAAGACATTGCACTCGCCCTACCCACAGCTAATCATTTATAATAACAATAATTTTCACCATTGGCTGAATACCTAACGCTTGCCGGGCACCGACAGTATCTCATTTAATGTCCATGTCCATCTGTGACATAGGTAGTGATCCCTAACACTCATTGAGGAATTTTAACGCACCAAGCACACTTCAGAGAACTTTTATTCTCTTAATTCAAATACACCTACCCACAGTGTTTGTACTATTTTCAGCCCCACGTTATTTTATTTTTCACACTTGAAAACACTTTTATTAAATTTATTGCAGTGACATTGGTTAATAACATATGTTTCAAGTGTATAATTCAATAATACATGGTCTATATTTTGCATTGTGTGCTCACCACCCAAAGTCTAGTCTCTCTCCAACATTATCTATTTGATCCCCAGTCCCAGACCCTCCGCCAACAATGTCATTCTAAAGACAAGGAAACTAAAGCCCAGAATTCAATGACTTTCTTAAGTTCACCAAGTTAGCACGTGGAATAGCCTGGTTTTCAGGCTCCTGAGACTACATACTGCCATACCAGGAGCTGTTATTCTTGTGTTAAAGTGAGGAACAAAGACTCGGGGAGGCTGGAAAGTGACTTTGATAGTGTTAAAGGCAGAATTCAAGCCCAAATACGCCGGACTCCAAATGCAGAGCATTTAGTCCACCAAGCATGCACGCTTCTCCCATTCCCCAGTTATATTTGAATTTATCTGCTTATGTAGCTGTCTCCCCTGAGGACTAGATTTATAGCTGCATCTTCAGTAACCTGCACAGAATGGGTGCCTGGCTCTTAGTATTTGCTCATCAGACACGTGTGGAACTGATACGACCAAGGCCTTTCAGGACCCCCTTCTGTTACAGGCAGAGTTATTTGTTCCCCCTACACAAACACCCTATTCTCACTGGCCCACATACATTGCTTTGTCACCTTCAGGCTACACGATACTATAATTATCTCTGAATGCAGTAGTCTCACCCCCTAGATGAGGACTTCCTCTAAGGCAGGAAAAGTGGCTTATTCATCTTAACATCGCTGACTAGCACTGGGCCTGGCATACACTAGGCCTTTGTCAGAGAGACTGCTAGGTGTTTACCCCAATCTCCTTCTTCTTCCTGGACACAGAATTCGTCCGCATTTCCCAGCCTCACTTGCAGTTAGGTGCAGCCATCTGACTGAGTTGTAGCCAGTGGGCTGTGAGCAGAAGTGCCATGTGTTATCTTGGCACCAAGGTTTTTAAGACATGGGTTATGTTCCCTCTTTACACTTGCTTCCTTTCTACCAAATGGATGCAGATGACAACACTGTTCTAGAGGACAGCGGGGCGGCAACATGGAAGAAGCTGGGGCCCCTGAGTTACTACATGGAAGAGGGCTGCCTGCCGACAGCGAGCACTACAGACCATTAGATGAGTGGGAAATAAACTTACATTCTCTTTGAGTTGTGTGGGTCTACCTATGACAGTAGCTAGCCTTATCCCAACTAAGACAGCATTTAATCAGTGATGAATGAGTCATACTAATACTCAATATCAGCATAATACTTTCAGTTGGAAGAGAAGGCCGTCCTACCTGTTTAACAGTAAAATCTTTAACTTTTTTTATTCCATTACTTCATGAGAACAACATCATCATTAAACGAGGGTCTACCGGTACCTGCCTAAACTAACACACAGAAGGAACCAACTTTACTTTCCATTTGAGAAAATTCTGTTTCTAGCAGTTGGGGGTGATTCATTGGAGCTACTACAACTGATTGGTGGGAGAGCCTCACTCAGGCCTCCTCTCTCCCAAGTTATACCAGTCAGATAGCAAACAACCGATTGATGACCGCTTTTTTCCCCCAACCTGAAATGACTTTCGCTTTGGGGCTAATTTTTACTTTCCTCTTCAGTGAACACAGACTCGAATCAAAGCTCAGTTGGCTGACTGCTCTCTTTGGCTCCACCTCCTAGAACACCTTGGTGCAGAGAGCAGCAATACCAGCGTTACACCCCAACGATGGTGCTTTTCCAGACCGCACCTAAAATTAAATGTTGTTCATATGTGATTCTGTACAGTAATCTTATGTTAAAAATAACTTTACATTTTATGCAAAACAAAAGTGTTCGTATAGAAACGTTAGAAAGTAAAAGTGAGCAAAAAAAATTAAAGTCACTCAAATAGATGAGATGTATTTTTACCAAATCAGAGTCATTAAATATTCTTCTACAACATCACGTTTAATGACTGCATAGCATTATGTCATATGAATATAGTCAAGATTTATTGACCGAGGCCTTCATGTGTCAGCTGTCAGTGAAACAACCACAGTCTAGGATCAGGGTGATCCAATAGTAAACGTAGCAGTCTTGTCCTTTCACTGACGCAGTCATTCGATAGACATCTGGGGGGCACCCCGCCGGTGCCAGTCATTGCGCCAGGTGCTGCAGAGCCCACATCGAAAGAGGTGAACGAAGCTCTTCCTTCTTAGGGTGCCGGCGAGCTTCGCGGTGGCGTAACAAAACACTCTCGGCCTCCTCTGCCTTCCTCATCCCTCTGTGAACACAGCTTACGTTCCACTGGGAATGGAGAAGAGATCAAGAGAAAGAAGGCTTTTGGTTTTTTGCCTTCAAGGATCATATATTCTCTTGAGTAGATAAAGCCAAAGAACAGGAAGTACATGCAGTAAATTACATTCTTTGTTTATCATTTTTCCTTTTCTCACTGCCCTTTCCCAGCCTTCCTTGTGGTTAAAGTACATTCCCTGCGCCATTCACTGACTTTGAGCTTGGTTGTGTGACTTGCTTTGAACAATGGCATGTGAGAAGAAGCGACGGTGTCCAGTTCCAAGCAGACATTAAACAGGTATTGCATGATTCTCCCACTCAGAAATGGTTACCCTCTCTTGTGTCACTGTCCTAAACCATTAGAAGAGTTTGCCTTCAAAAGGCAGCTGTCGATTCTTCAGCCTGGGTCACAAAACAAGATATGCTTGGAGCTACTTGAACCTAACCTATAGCTGGAGACAGAGCTTCCCCAGGCACCCACAGACTTATAGGCAAGAAATAAATATTTGCTGTTGTAAGCCACTGATGTTTGAGGATTGTTTGTTACACCATATTATCATAGCCGTGTCTGGCTAATCCAGAACAACGCAAAATAAAGTACTCAGTTGTGAAGGTCTAACTGAAATGTCACGTCCTCCAGGAAGTGTTTCAGGGCAGTCCCTCATCATCTTTTTGCCTCACCAGTCAGAATCAATCTCTCCTTTGTGCTTCCTTACGATTTTGCTGTGCCTCTGTTACAGCTGACATTTACCACAGCCTGCCTTTCATAGACATTTAGTTAGATATGTCTGGAATTCCTCCTGGAATATGAGCTGTTTGTTGTCATTATTGTGGTTTTTGTTTTGAGAGGCCAGGGTGCAGGGTACTCCTCACAGTGTGCCTAGCCCACCCACCCCCTGGCATGCAGTCGGTGCTCAGAAGGACTTCACTGGATGAAGGAGTTAGAGGGTCTTCAGGAGGGCTGGCTGGGTGGAACTGAACAATGACCTGCTATCCTAACCCTGGAGATGCATCACGCTGTACAAATGCAAGTACAGAAACTGAATCCTACTTTTGGTAGGTTACAAGAAAGAATAATCCGACATTTAAACCAGGACAAGTTATATAGGAGATAGCATCCTATCCCAGAAAGAGACCGCACCAATAAGTCAAGGGACCTGAATTCCAGTTCTGATTTGGATACAAGACAGCTGGTTACCTTGGGCTTCCTTTTTCCACATCACAGGAAAAACAATGACGATTTTACTCACAACAGTGTTACGAAGATCCAGAAAGAGGTGTACATATGACAGAAGAGTATTGAGCCCCACCCAGGTCCATATTTAGCTTAGCAAATCAGCTTGTTATCTTTTTTACAGAAAAAGAGACCACATTCCATATACCTCCCGGAAGCGAAAAGATGAATTATTAAATGACCACACAAGCTAACGTTGAACTATTACAGGAGCCACTAACTTCCAGTGATTTCTATTTTGTGGTGGCTTTGGACAGGCGCCAGTTTTTCATCTGGAAAACAAAAATGGAAATTTTAAATGCTTTATTGCCAGGGTCTATATTATAGTTGGGATTTTTTAAAACTTATTTTTATCTCTCAGGCAAAGTTATTCCTCTTCTTGGTTCCCACTGGCGTGGTTTACACCTTCTTACAGCAAAATTGTTCTCGAGTGTGTATCCCAAACAGCCTGTGACCCTCTGAGGGCTGGGCCTCGTGTGAGCATTCCACGCCATGGTGGAACAGGGAGTATGTGGTATAAATTAGAAGGACTTTAACGAAGCATGTTGCATTTTTTAACAATTTTATTTATTTATTTGTAGAGAGAAGGAAAGAAAGGGAGAAAGAGAGGAAGAGAAACATCGACGTGAGAGAGAAAGATTGACCAGGAATTGAACCGGGAGCACTTTGCGGGACAACACCCACCAACTGAGCCACACCAGTCAGAGCAGCGGTTTGCATTTTTAAGTGTTAGAACTCAAAGGAAAGCTCAGCTTTTCCAAAAAGCTGTGTGTGTTCGGTAATACCTCACTTCTCAATGATTTCAGTTAACTGAGAGACTATTGTGCCTTTCATATATTCTGTGCAAGAAATATATATGTAGCCGGCACATTCTAAACTATATTTCATTCTCATATTCGCTTTTACACGGGAAACCAGGATGATGTTTCCCTTTCTTTCTCGCTCCAAGTCTCGATGGTGAATTGGTCACAGAACACAAGGGAAAGAACCCATATTTCGGAGTGTGACGTTTCATGTTCAAATCCTCACTTTCCCTTTTTTAGGTCTTGTGATCCTGGTCATGATACCTGACTTCTTTTGATCTTCAATTTTTAAAAACTCAGTGAAATGGGAATTGTTATCTCCTTTGCAGAGTTGTGACATTTAGAGGTAATTTATGAAAACACCTAACACCATTCTTCACACGCGGTAGGTGCTCATCGAAACAAAGTTACCATTGCCCGTTACTATTACTCACTTTGACATAGGACAGTGGTGTCCTCAGAAGATGCTGTGGAGAGCTTTTGTCCCCAACCACAATTGCCCCGTATACTGTATCTTGAGCTTATTTCTCGTTTTATAGTTTCCCCACCCGCACCCTCACTGTCAGGCTACCAGTTGTCGGTTCTAGTGTCCGTCAGTGAGACGTGGCAGCTGCCTCTTCTTACTGTCAGGCTGCTACCAACTAACTTTCTGCTTCAAATCTGCTTGGAATTATATGTCAAATGGAATAAATAATACCGAGTGGAGCCCGAAGACGCCTTCCGTGGGCTGAGTGAATGACATTCAGTGCAGGGCCTTCGTTACTGCCGCTTTGGGCACTCCGTCTTTTTCCCTCCGCATCACAGTTGGTGTCGGTGTTTCCGAGGGCTCAGATCGCTGAATAATATCCCGACGAGCGAGGCTCTGCTCCCTTTCTTTCCCAGAAAAAGTCTGGGAGACGCATCTCTGGATAATATGGTATAGATTCGGCAACTTTAAAAAACGTCGTTGCTGTTATTACTGTTATTATTTTTGAAATCCTGTGACTCAGTGGCATATGCAGGGGAGAGACCACTGCCTCAGGAGTCTATAGTTTGGGGTCTACCCTCAATTCTATTAAATGACTTCAAGAAAATGACCCTTTCTGAGTCTCAGGTCCTTAATGTAAAAAAGTGAAAAGATTCAACGGGATGATCTGTGAGAGTCTACGTCCCATGAATCTACATCAAGGTACCCAGACGACTGCTTGGCAATAACTGCAATGTGTCTGGGAATAAACTTCACTTTATGGCTTTAGCCTTCGTGGTTCGCTCCAACTTGAGTATGTCCGTCGATAGCCAAATTCTCAACACCATTTTCTGGTCTCTTTACTATTTCTTTTAATAATGATTTTGTCCTTAATTTGGACTTATTTCAAGGAGAAAGATGTTAACTACTTAAAAATGATGGGATGTTTTAATCCGGGCTGGAAAGCCTGTTCCTTGAGAATGGCTTAATTAACATTTCCAGGTTCATAACATTTTCATTTATTCATCTTTTTGTTTTTAAATGGTTTTTTAAGTTTTCCAGAGATGGTGATCTCACGTTCCTAATGGATTATAAGCGAGAGAGTGGGTCTGCTGGGATCTGCATCCTTATTAGCCTTAAGATTTACATTAGGAACAGAAAGGGAGCTGAAGCAGAATAGGTCCACTGTGCTAATAAAAAGGGAAACAGAACTTTAGTTCGACACATGATAATGTGGCAAGATTGTCAAGTTGAAAGCAGAGCGAAGGAAAGGCTTCCCAGTGACCTTGGACCCGGACAAATATCTTCCTTCCCTGAGCTCATTCTCTGCCAGGGGAAGCCGTGTTTTTTATATGTCGGTAATGAGGATGCTGGGGTGAACTGATCACGGTGTCACAGCAATGCAGAGACTGGTTCTGCACAGTGGGACAGCGAGCTATGGAGTCAGAATGGCAGAACCTAAAACGCACAGCTGGGTGGTCCCACATGGCTTGAGGGTTGGCTGGCCCACAGAAATGGGGGTAAAAAGGAAGCCTATCTTTACTGTGTTCTGCATGTGGTGGGTTCCCCAAATTCAAGTTAAATTCAGTCCCTTGGTAAACTACTGGACTAGGAGTCAGGAGGCCTGGCCTCCAACCCTGAGCTATCACTAACCAGTGCTGTGTTCTTGGACAAAGAATTTCACATTTTTGGCTCTGTTGCCATGTCAGAAAATGGGACTATCGATACCAGCTCAGCACACTTTCTGAGATGGTGCAATGACTGATGTACTAGATGAACATAAAAGGTCTCAATTTTAATATGATCAGCTGACAGTAGTGCCTTGTTCCCTGCTTCCTTTTAAGCTATGATTGTGACAGCTGCCAAGCTTCAAAAAGCAGATCTATTAATAACAAGACGCCACACATTGCTCTGTCCATTTTGGGAAAATAGCTTAAATCTGGCCTTGCCCCAGCCTTCAGCATTTCTGTAAGGAATTAGAGGGGGATGAGGTTATGATGCCAAGGATCTTGTGGGGCTCAGTGTTGGCATCCCTGAAGTCCTCTCTGACTCACCATCTCCGAGAGTGACAACCAGAACAGGGAAGCTCTCCAGAAGTGCTACTACGGCATGGTTGCTTCTCAGGCTCGCGGAGGAAGAAAGCATTGTGTGCGGGTACCAGTCCTTAGTGGAAATGTATCGTGTGTCTTTGCTGTCCAAAAACTAAGCCAATTTTATGTTATAACAACAGAAAATGTATTCAGAGAATAGAAGGCTATCTCTAAAGTCACATGCCAGACATAAAGGAACTCCGACTATCTATGGACTCTAGATAATTAAAATGCCTTATTGTCCATAAGCTTTAAAGCCTGGTGGATTTTCTTTGTAGGGGAATTCAAGGGTTAAGCCATCCCAACATGCCTCACTCCCAATTTATAAAATGGAAAATCTTCCATAAATCAAAAGTTACAAACAGACTTTGTAATGTCATAACTCTTGCAACGGCTCTCACCTTGATTGATTCCTATACATACATTCCGCCTGATTACCATAATGTGCTCTTGTGGGACAATTGGCACTGGATGGGGAGACAGAAGCAGGCAGGGAAGTAAATAACAAATGGACCTGGCTCCTCCTCATCGAGAGTGATTTCACTCCAATGTTCCATCATATCAACTGGGAAAGAGAGTCGTAGGGTTTAGGCAATCAATTACAGATATGTGTAGAGGCAGACACAATCATTTCACTGATTGTCACCGGTCGCGAGCAGTGACACCGAGAAGTGATCCGTCACTCGATTTTCTCTGACACCCTGAGAAAGATGGCAGACACTTGTAGACTAACAGGCCCCTGGATTGGTTGGCTTATAAGATTGAAAAATCGCTGTGTTTCAAACTTATCTAAACCTGCAAATACCTCCGTTGCTAAGATTTCCTATCTTTCCAGCAAACATGTAGAAAGACTACCAATAGGCTAACGACGTCGTGCCAGAGTGGAACGTGCCGTCTCTTGTCACTGCAACGGATGTCATCGCCGTGTGCTGCAGGGCGCTGGAAGGGTGACGGGAAGGGAGGAAACACGTGAGAAACATGGCAGCCACGTCATTAAACATGCCCCATGGGAGGGTTGGTGGGAGGACCCTGTGGCTGCCGATGAGGCCCTGCTTCTACGCCCACCCGCATTTCCAGAGCCTTCAGCCCATCGGGTTTGCTGCCGCTGCACGCCTGGACTCACTCCCCTCCCATTCGGAGCAATTTTTCTGAGTCACCCACAGCCTCTACCAGCGGGGATTCCACTTCGTCCACCCTGCAGTGGAAGGGCAATCTTTTTTCCATACGAGTCAGTTCATGAAAAATTTAACTGTATCAGTCTACATCTTTTTTTTTTCCACGCAAAATACAAATAGCTTCGTTAAGCTCCATGGGTTAAAAAGAGAAGTATATTCTTATTCATGAATGACCTACTTAATTAAACAACAGGATGTTGTTGAGAAAAATTGACACAGCCTTTGAACACTTCAAATATTAATGCATGGGTATATTTAAGTAAGATGTAGCAACCTGAAGTCAGTTTTTAAATTTCTTTTCCCTGAAATTAGACTACCAAGCACTTCTTGGCACCGGGCAGGCTGCACGTGGGGTGAGGGAAGACAGATGGGACTTCTTCCTGAGGGGAAGCTGCATCCCGCAAGGCAGCTACAGCCTGAACCGGCAGTCCTGACGGGGGCCTGGCTGCATGGAGGTAAGAGGCAGCTGGGGCGATCTTGTGCACAAAATTCCAGACTGCAGAGTCTCCCGGAGAGGGATGGAGGAGGCCTGCAGATTTCATCAGCACCTTCACTGAAATCGACTCGGTCCTTTTCTGCCATTTCTTCTGGCACCAGAGGCTTTACCAGACACCCCGGCACTATCCCTTCCATCAGCATATTTCCTCTTGGCACTGGAGGATCTAACACGAACCCAGCACAGTCTCCGACTCCTCCGTGTAAATCATCAAGAAATATGACGACCTTCTGCAGAAATGATGTTCTGCATTTCAAAGTTCATCCACTTATAAACTAAATCAGTGGCAGCAGTCTGGTGCTCTGCTGGGTCTTCAAACCACTTGACCCCGAGCCCCCCTAAATTCTCTCATTCTCACTGGCCACCTGCCTGTAAACGGCCCCCAGCAGTGAAGGAAGGTCCCCCACACTTACTGACTGTTCACAATGGTCCATGCCCCACTTTTAAAAAGGCTGGAGAGCAGCCACCTGAGGATGATTGAAAATAATTACTGATGCTCCTATAGCATTCTGTACTTCTCAAAGAGCGTTCATGTCTGCTGCTTCACCTCACCCCTGAGAACACGGCCCTGGAAGTAGCTGGGCATCCCGAGGCAGAGGAACAGAGATAGTAAGGGGTTTGCTCAAGGTCATATAGCATGTTAGCAACAGTCTAAACTAAAATTTGGGACTTGCACTGTGCTTATCTTGCCCCTTGGAAACAAGAGGCATAGCAAAAATAATACTCGTAATGACAATAATTATTTTTACCTGTAAGCACTTACTGAGGGCCAGGGCACAGGCTGAGCCCCTCCTCCACATCACCTTACCTGACACTCCCATCCCTCTTAGTGCCCCTCCTGCTAACCTGATAAAATCTGTAGTGTCTCCCCATAGGCTGTTCGCTGCCAGCCAGCGTGGAGACCACAGGGAAGGTTCTGGCACTGCCAGTGGGTCACCGTCAGAGGGGAAAACTTAGGTCAAAATCTAAGCATCACCCAAGAATTCAGAATAGATGCAGAAAGCCCTAGAAGAAAATCTTTAACCGAGTACAGAGCTCTCATAAAATGCTATGGGCCTGGAAAATGATTTCATAAGTTATTTTGATGGCAAAAATGTATGAAACAGAATTGACTAATTCATAAATAACTTCAGAATCTCATCTATTATTTCTCACATCATAACTTACAATGGAATAATTGTTTCCAATTCTGCTGAGTATTTTCTCATGCTTTTTGGTCCCCTTGGTAAATCTTATTAGTTGAGTAACTCCTAAGACATTTCTAGCTTGCCTCTATTATGATGAGAACAAGTAAATATTAATAGCAATTTGTTTTAGTACAATGCAGCATTAATTTCACCACTGGGACCTCCATTTTTTTCTTTTTAATTTCTCATCTCAGGGAACATTGGCCGAGATTCCCCAAAGAAGGGCTCATAGAAAACAACCACCACCAAAGAAAACCCAGCATCCTGTGATCTTATACAAATCTCAACTTGCATTTTATTTACTATGTACATTACTGCAAACCAGTATGAGCCATAACTCCACTTAGATAATAATAATCAAATTATCTAACCTGGGGTAGCATGTTTTATAGATTTTGGTCTAAATTTAATATAAAAATGCAGTAGTCCTTGTTTGGAAGAGTTTATTAAGGGTTAGCAAAGAAAAAGCTTTTTCAATAGTCTATAACTCTCTAATGGCCTTTTTCAAATAAAATGGGAAAGAATTTGAAAAGAAACCTATATCAGTGAGCTGCAATTGTAACATTACAGTACAGGTCTATAAATCTTGACATGCTCAGAAGATTGCCTAAACCAGCAATACAATCTGTCCAAACCTCATTGTCTCCATGACCAGCCAGCCTCATTTTAAGAAATGTATGTGGTCTTCAACCTAATTTTATCACCTTCATTTGTAAACTAGTCAATCAATCAAAGCATCCTGGGAGTCTAAATAGAAAAAGGAGTGCATTTTCATGCATTCTGGGCGACACAGTCAGAAATTAATCTCTACTTGATCAGACATTTCTTGCCCTCATCTCAATAGACCATCATTAGGGTCAGCAATGTATATTAAAAATAGAGTTCCCGCAAACAGTTCGCCAGCTGGAGTTTGCAGGCTGCCTGCCCTTTCCTCGGAAAGCTTCCTCCTCTGTGTAAGCCTGAATATGTTCTCTAGATTCATCTGAAAGGAAGCAGGCTAGGAATCAAGTTGGGAAAGACAATGCACGAAGCCCTCAGGAAACATGTATTGCTTGTGAGTTCCTGGGCCATCGGAACACTCCAAGAGAGACTGGTACAGAGAACATACTCCCTAAATACACATTTGTAAGCATCAGGCCCTGGTGCCAGAGTGTTCCCTACCCACCGGTGGGAGGTCGGA